>JAJQKJ010001810.1:0-148080 GCA_029574335.1 Rana kukunoris
AATCTCAAGGTTTGGCGAAAATTCAACCTCTGGTGTACCTCCAAAATTTCGATTTAACAGCGTAATTTCCGTTGTAGAGTTTCTTCATTCAGGAATGGAGAAAGGGTTAGCAATTAGCACCTAAAGACGCAAGTGGCAGCCTTTCGGTTTATTTGAAAGGACTTTATCTAAAGAACATTTAATTTCAAGATTTTTCAAGGCACTAGGTCGAAGTAGACCAATAGCCTTTAGAGCCTTTCCAAACTGGGATTTATCAATGTGTTACAGGTTCTCACGGGGGCTCCGTTTGAACCCATAAGGGATATTTCTTTGAAGAATTTAGTCTAAAAACATTTTTTTTTTGGTGGCCATAACGACCGCAAGAAGGGTCAGCGAAATCCAAGCCTTGGCAGTTACTGAGCCTTCTTAAAAATGTTGCCCGACAAAAGTTCTCCAAACTGATCAGCCTTTCTTCCTAAGGTCTCATCAACCTTTCACAGGTCTCAGGAAATAGTCCTTCCTACTTTCTCCTCAACTCCCTCTAATGCAGGGGAAGAAAATTTTCATACTCTTGACGTGAGAAGATGTGTGCTTCAATACCTCTCTGTCACCAAGGATTTCAGGAAATCAAACGCCTTGTTCGTAATATTCTCAGGATCACGGAAAGGGGAGAAGGCCTCCAAAAGTACGTTGGCTAGATGGCTTAAACAAGCCATTGCCGAGGGTTAACAAGCCAGAGAAGAGGTGCCTCCTTCGGGAGTTACGGCCCATTCAACAAGATCTACGGCAGTTTCCTGGGCCGAAAGAGCCGGTGCCACGCCCCAGATCTGCAAGGCAGCTACATGGTCCAGCTATTCGACTTTTCTACGGCACTACAGGCTAGACTTACTGTCCGCTGCGGATCAGGCCTTCGGCAGGAAGGTCCTGCAATCAGTGGTCCCACCCTAGGGTAAGTTACTCGGTTATCCTCTCCGAGGTTGTCCTGAAAGGCGATTGGAGAAAGGCCTAGTTAGACTTACTGGTGACGGTATTTCTAAGAGCCTTTCAGGACAACCGCTATTTTCCCTCCCTAGGTATTGCAATAAAAAGTTGTTTTAAAATCTAATATTTAATAAAGTCTATCATGGTTTTTTGTGGTTTTCTGTGGTTTATTTTCCAGTGGGCGGAGACCACAATAACTGAGGCCATGGTGGAAGAGGAGGGATCTTAAAGGATCATGTGTGTTTCCTAAGAAATGGGCGGAGCTGCGCTCTCTCCGAGGTTGTCCTGAAAGGCTCTTAGAAATACCGTCACCGGTAAGTCTAACTAGGCCTTTTTTTAAAGTCAGCAGCTACAAATACTGCAGCTGCTGACTTTTAAAATAAGGACACTTACCTGTCCAGGGCACCTGCGATGTCAGCACCTAAAGCTGATCTCTCTCTCGGGTGCTGCCGCTGCCATCTTTGGTAAGGGAATTGGAAAGTGAAGCATTGCGGCTTCACTTCCTGGTTCCCTACTGCGCATGCACGAGTTGCACTGTCATCCGAATAGTCACTACTGTCTTCTGGGACGTGTCTCCCAGAAGACAGTGGGGGGGTAGAGGAGGTGCCGGACATGGCGTAGATTCCCGCAGATAATTCGGCTATCTATGCCCGGAAGTGGGAGCAAATGGCTGTATTGAACAGGTATCTGCACCCCACTGAAAGGTGCCAAATGTGACACCGGAGGGGGAGGGTTCCGAAAAGCTTAAGTTCCATTTTTGGGTGGAACTCTGCTTTTAAGGTACAAAAGAACCTTGTATGCATGATATCCCCTCTCCAGCCCCCCAAATACTTACCTCAGCCCAATTTTGATCCAGCACTGTGCTTGAGAGCAGCATGGCTTCTCTCTCTTCACTGGCTCCATGACAGAAGCGGGGACCAGTGGCTGCCACTGCTATCAGTCACAGTGAGAAGAGACTGGGGACAGGGCCAAGTTGTGTCTCAGTAGACGCACAGAGCCCAGATTGGGAGCAAGCCCACATGAGTGCCCCCATAGCTAGTGGTTTTACTATGGGGGCATTCAGAAGGGGGAGGAGCCGGTAGCTCCAGCTGGGGACCCAGAAGAGGAGGAGGATTGGGGCTACTCTATGCAATTACTTTAAGGGACTTTGCCCTGATTCTTTTTACACCATTTTTCTTCATTAGCACAATACAATTGAAACACGCAGAGAAGTAGCCATCCGCTGCCTTATCGTGTACCTTGGAGAGAGGGAGGAAGACCTTTTCAAAGAGTTTAGCGTAAGTAAACAAAGCATATTGAGAAAAAATGAAGCATGCAGTATATAAGAACCACTCTGTAGTCTCCGTATCTATTCAATTATTGAACTTAAGCTGAAAACTATTGATTACATTAAATTATTTTTTAGTTACGAAAAAGACAAACATGGAAGGCACGCACACCTAGTGCCTTACCAGTGACAATTTAATTCCTAAAAATCCATAAAAAGTGGGTACTCGCAAAGCACAAATCTCAATTGAGCCATAAAAAACAGTGTGTAGACATGTGCTGATGCATTTCAGGGGCACAACCCCTGCCTTAGCCAAGCTAGGAAAAGGGTGTGCCCCCGAAACATATCAGCTATACCCTGTGTTGTGTTCCTGCACATGTCCACACTGTGTGTGGGTGTTTTTTTTTTTATGGCTCAATTGAGATTTGTGCTTTGTGAGTACCCACTTTTTATGGATTAAATTGTCGTTGGTAATGCACTAGGTGTGCGTGCCTTCCATTTATGTATTTTTCATCGGATCACCCTATCTAAAGAAGTCAGCATCCACCCAGTCTTGGGATAGCTTTGTCCCTATTGCCCTTCACCTCAGAATACCCCTTGGCACTGGAAGTGACTGTGTTTCATATTTTTTTATTTGCCTGAGTACTTTTTGGCAACCAATGATAATCATGGGAAAACTTCAAAACTAATTCCGCGTACACACGACTGTTTTTCATGACATGAAAAAATGGTATTAACCACTTGCCTACTCTGCACATATACCCCCTTCCTGCCCAGACGAAATTTTAGCTTCTGCCACTGCGTCGCTTTAACTGACAATTGCGCAGTCGTGTGACGTGGCTCCCAAACAAAATTGACGTCCTTTTTTTTTTTTTTTTTTCCCACAAATATAGCTTTCTTTTGGTGGTATTTGATCACCTGTGCGGTTTTAATTTTTTGGGCTATAAACAAAAAAAGAGCGACAATTTTGAAAAAAAACACAATATTTTTTTAATTTTTGCTATAATAAATATCCATTTAAAAAAAAAAAAATGTATCTCAGTTTAGGCCGCTACGTATTCTTCTACATATTTTTGGTAAAAATCGCAATAACCGTATAGTGACTGGTCTGCGCAAAAGTTATATTGCCTACAAAATAGGGGACATAATTATGATTTTTTTTTCTTTTTTTTTTTCCCGGGACTGTGACATTATAGCGGACACTTTTGACACATTTTTGGGACCATTCACATTTATATAGCGATTAGTGCTATAATTATGCATTGATTACTGAATAAATGTGACTGGCAGGGAAGGGGTTAACCACTAGTGAGTGTTCTAACTGTAGGGGGAGGGGGTGACTGGGGGAGGTGACCGATCTGTGTCCCTATGTACAAGGGACACAGCATCAGTCTCCTCTCCCTGACAGGATGTGGATCTCTGTGTTTACACACAGAGATCCACGGTCCTGCTCAGTTACTGGACAATCGCGGGTGCCCGGCGGCCATCACGGCCGCTGGGCACGCGCAATTGTGTTCCCACTAACGTGACAGATGCGCGCCCCATATGGCCTTAAATGACAGGACGTCATATGACGTCCTGTCAAAACAATAGAGTATCCCGCCCACCGTCATTTGACAGCGGGCGGGTGTCAAGTGGTTAAAAACGATCTTGTGTAGGCTCTAGAGCATTTTTTTTACGACGTGAAAAATGGGCTTTAAAAATGTAGAACAGGGGTCTCAAACTGGTGGCCCTCCAGCTGTTGCTAAACTACAAGTTCCATCATGCCTGTGGGAGTTATGCTTGTAACTGTCAGCCTCGCAATGCCTCATGGGACTTGTAGTTTTTCAACATCTGGAGGGCCGCCAGTTTTAGACCCCTAATGTAGAACATGCTCTAAATTTTCGCGTTTTTTCACGTTGTGAAAAATGATCGTGTGTGGGCTTTAATGAGGGGAACAAAACACGTGTGCTCAGAAGCAAGTTATGAGACGGGAACACTCGTTCTGGTAAAACTACCGTTTGTAATGGAGATCGCACATTCATCATGCTGTAACAGACTGAAAAGCACAAAAAATGAAAAACGTCTCTCACCAAACTTTTACTAACACAAAATCAGTGTTTCATTTCGAATGACTTGTCATTTAGAGTGACAGTCTAAAAAGTCAGCAGTTATTATCCAATTTATTATCTTTAACAAGCTAACCTTTGTTTTAATTCCTTTTACAAGGAACATGGAAACGTTGGAAGCAGAACTAGACATGCAAATTATGAAAATTGCTATCATTGGTAACCAGCCCACCTCAGGATATGACTAGTGTTGCTCACGAATATTCGCATTGCGAATATTCGCTACGAATATTGCATATTCGAGTATTCGCGAATAACTCGAATATCACGGCGAATATTCGCTATGGCGAATATTCGTATTTTTTCAAATTTATTTTTAAAACAGATCACATCCTAGTGATCTCCATCGACGTCTAAAAGCATTGCTAATATGATTAGAGACCCTGGGCCGAGTAGCTGAGGCGATCCTTTTATGTTGCCGAAAATTCGCATTGCGAATTTTCGGCAACATAAAAGAATCGCATCAGCTACTCGGCCCTTCTTTTGCATCAGAGCCAATCAGAATAACTCATATTCGGCAAAAGGAATATTGCGCGATATTCCTTTTGTCGAATATTCAAGTTATTCTGATTGGCTCTGATGCGCCCTTCTTTTGCATCAGAGCCAATCAGAATAACTCATATTCGGCAAAAGGAATATCGCGCAATATTCCTTTTGTCGAATATTCAAGTTATTCTGATTGGCTCTGATGCAAAAGAAGGGCGGAGAAGATAATCGCGCAATATTCCTTTTGCCGAATATTCGAGTTATTCTGATTGGCTCTGATGCGCCCTTCTTTTGTATCAGAGCCAATCAGAATAGCTTGAATATTCAGCAAAATGAATATTGCGCGATTATCTTCTCCGCCCTTCTTTTGCATCAGAGCCAATCAGAATAACTCGAATATTCGGCAAAAGGAATATTGCGCGATTATCTTCTCCGCCCTTTTGCCCCCTTATTCTCCTTTCTTTTAAGTAGAGTTAGTGTTTAATGCATATTAGTTTAGTAATACAGGAAATGATCTCCGTTTGAGAATTTCGCAATCATTTTCGCATTAGCGAAATTTAGCAAAAAATTTTTTTGGATAAAATATCACGAATATTATATATTAGTGAATATTCTTCTATATATTCGCGCAATATCGCGAAATCGAATATGGCGTATTCCGCTCAACACTAGATATGACTACAGGACAGACACCATTCTGGTTGAGGGAACCAAAATCCTGGAGAGATGTAACATCCCAAGATGCTGTGCTATGCTGATGGGCATTATATATGCTCTGAATCTTTGCTATCCCAAGGAACTTAAATACATGTTTGACATTTTTCAGAAACTGTTTTTTGAAGTCTAAAGTAATGAGTCTGAAGAATAGTATTTTCTGAAGAACCTACATGCATTCCACAACATTGTCATATTGTTCTCTGATGGCATTTTTGTATTGGAAATTGTTTTTTTCAGTAAAAAAAAAATATTTTTGCACTTAGAAGTGCAGTCGCTGTAGATCTGAGGGGAAGCTCAGAAACAAGGGGATCTCTGCTTATTTTATCATCCAATCATGTACAGTACAAGCACAAATGTGTTTTTTCACTTGCACATGATTGGATAATAAGCAGAGCTTAACCCTTATTTCAGAACTTTCCCTCAGTTCTAGAGCAATTGCACTTGACGTGCCAAGTTGATTTGCCTTTAGTAAATAAACCCCATAATCTGATTGTTTATTGTCGCCTTTCCTTGGAGTCGGAGGGACTGTTTTCCTCTCTCCCCTCCAACCTATGGGCACTATTGTGGTATTCCTATTTGTCTTTTTTTTTTATGATACTCTTCCCCCTTATCAGCTAACTCTTCTCTCTTCATACTTGCCCCAAGGCTGCTTGCACACTGAGGCGGTGTTGGCAGTAAAGCGCCGCTATTTTTATTTTTTGCCGTAGTTTTGGTGGTGCTATTCGGCTGCTAGCGGGGTTCTTTTAACAACCACTAGCAGGCGAAAAAAGGTTAAAACTGCCAGCATAGTGCCTCAGGCTTTCACACTGGAGTGAAAGGAGAGGCTCTATCAGGGCGCTTTGCAGGCGCTATTTTTAGCGCTGTAGCGCATGCAAAGCCTTGCATGTATGTATATGATGTTGGGCTCCATACATTTCCCTTTGATATGTATAATGGTATTATTTTTCCATCCTGCTTTGTAAAACCCAAACATTGCTTATTATGACTTGCCTTGTTGCCCTTTTATGGAAATTTATGTTGATGATATTTTATTGTTTGTATACTGATACAACAAAATGAAAGATAAAACAAAATTAATTTTGAGGCCAGTTCACACCAGAATGCATTGCAGAAAACCCACATTCCATTTGCATTTGCCACACCATGTTCAGAATGCACTGCAGCTGTGTTCTGCAGTGGGTGTCAATATTAAGCTAATGACACCCCAAATACAGATCACAAATGCAGTGTTTTTGCTCGCACTGGATCTCATGGTACAGAAGTATAATTTGATCCGTTTGCAATGAGTTTCCAATTGCAGATACACTACTTTAAATGCAGTCCATTTTCAGCCCATCCAAAATGAATGGGCTGATATCGCACCACACAGAACTGCATGTGAACATACAGCGCAACTCTGCAATTTCCGGTGTGAGATGGTCCTAAGATTATATTTGGCACTGTGGTTTTAGATATATTAGGCCTGATACATGGTACAAATCTTTATGTTTGGAACACTTTTCTATTTATGTTAACTTTTTTTTTATTTTAACATAAATATTAAAGTTAATTGTTTAACAATTGTGTTGTTGAATGAATTTATTTTTGAAAGTTATAGTATAAAAACAAAGCTAAACACTAATACAGAAAATAACTTTGGACCAACTTAATATTAGCTGTTTATTAAGCTAAAGAAAGTGTGCTCATAATTGAAGCAATTAAGTACATGTGACTTAAAAATATTATTGTAGAAACTGGAAAAACTAATTGGAGCAACTTAATATTGTTGAGTACTCAACTTAAAAATGTGTTTATAATGCCAGTAATTAAGTAGGTGGTAAATAAAAATGCATTTATATCTAGCAGAAAAGCAAATTACCTCAACACAATGTAGGTTGTTGCTTCCACTTTGATTTTACCTGACCTTGTCATAACTTAAAAAGCTTGATGCAAATGGTTGCGTTTAATTTTTTTTTGTTAAGGCATTATTTTTTAGAGTGCAGATAGTAGTATTTAATATTATATTAATGACTACTATCAAATCGGATAACATGATTTGGTTAGTGTGACTAATGCAGGATTGCTCTTTGTCACCTACCTCTGACTACACTGGATGAGTCACCAATGCCGATATTTTTGTGAATTATTTAGTTTGAGATGGAGAGACTAGTATCCGTCTGGACGTGGTAGCCCTGCATGGTTTTCCCCTGGATGGGGTAGCCTTGGAGGGTGTTCCCCTGAATGGGGTTCCCCTGATGGATGTGGAGGTCTGAGAGGGTCTGGGGAAGATGGAAGCCTCCTCAAGATAGAGGCATTCCTCCAGATGGAGATTCACCTGCTCCTCAAGAACTACCTCTAGAGCAGAGGTGTGCGCACTCCCCTCCACCGATCTTGCGTGGCTTCCCAGGGGGTCAGGCTGAGGATGTTCCGGGGATGGCATGGGTCTGACACAGCCAGACGATGGCCCAGCTCCCACCAGCACATCTCTGGATAACACAAGGCATTCACATGTTGGTGGACCCACTTGTCACATGTTCCCTTGCACCCCCTCACATGCTACACACCGGATGGGGGATAAAACACACTTATAAACAAAGAATAGTGCAGCGCTATATAAAAGTCCATCCAAAGATCCTCCTTGTGATAATCCAATAGTGGTAAAATTCACACACATGCAGGTGATGAATCGTGGATAGAAGAAAAACACCTCCACCAGTAGTAAAAATGGCCTCTCACCTCCCAGATCAGACCCTATAATGAGATCAGGGTCAATAGCGCTTTCCCAAAAAGGGATAAATCCAGGGGATGAAGTTGCCAGCTGACAAGCATGAAGCCAAAACAGATACACTCCGACCAGATGATGATTCATTTATATAAAAAAAAGGAGATAACATAGTGTACTCTGTATGCGCACAAGGTTTAATAAAACAAATGTATAAAACTCACATTTTCAAGGCACTGATCCAGTGCCAGGGTAAACAGCGATAAAAAACATGTGTTGCAGTGGCTGCGGGTGCCGTCACGTCCTTCCCTCCGAACGTTGCGTCCCTAGGACAGGACTTCTTCAGCAGAAGAAGTCCTGTCCTAGGGACGCAACGTTCGGAGGGAAGGACGTGACGGCACCCGCAGCCACTGCAACACAAGCAACACATGTTTTTTATCGCTGTTTACCCTGGCACTGGATCAGTGCCTTGAAAATGTGAGTTTTATACATTTGTTTTATTAAACCTTGTGCGCATACAGAGTACACTATGTTATCGCCTTTTTTTATATGAATGAATCATCATCTGGTCGGAGTGTATCTGTTTTGGCTTCATGCTTGTCAGCTGGCAACTTCATCCCCTGGATTTATCCCTTATGGGAAAGCGCTATTGACCCTGATCTCATTATAGGGTCTGATCTGGGAGGTGAGAGGCCATTTTTACTACTGGTGGAGGTGTTTTTCTTCTATCCACGATTCATCACCTGCATGTGTGTGAATTTTACCACTATTGGATTATCACAAGGAGGATCTTTGGATGGACTTTTATATAGCGCTGCACTATTCTTTGTTTATATCTTTCCAGGAACTTATCTCTTTCCAGGAACTTATCTAATTGATTCCTAGTGTTCAGCTGCTTACTATTATAATATTTTGTGTTTTTATTGCGCTGATTGATTTTCTTTTATAGATAAAACACACTTACCTGTCCTCAAGGCCTGTTCACTGGAGTCAAAGCCCTCCAGGCCCTCCACCTGCTCCTGCTCCAGGCAGCTGGCAATAACCTCCTCCTCGGCAGTCAGCCTGATAGTACTGGCTGGTCCTCCTGTGCCCCTGACGTGCCTTCTGATGCTGGCCAGCTTATGTCTGACTCGCCGACGCATGTCGTTAATTTTCTTAGCAATGTCCTTAGAGGTCCTGTTTTCATGCCCAAGGCCATTGACCTCCAGGGTGACCTTCTGGAGGATTTCTTGCTTCCTGGCCTTGCTGGTCCTGCCACTCTGTGCTCCATGGAGGTAGGCATCATACTTACAGATGGCAGAGGTCAGGATCGCCCTCTCCTCAGCAGAATTTTTTTTTCCTCCTCTCCCTCTCAGTCTCAGTATCGGACATCGCTCAGGATGCAAAATTACCTGCACCACTGAAGACAAGCTCCTGGTAAACTTTTGCGCTCGACGGGCGCATGTCTTAGCGTACTTATCCTCTCGGCGTAGGCGGTGGGCCGGCGTATCTTAGGGGTTACGCCGGGCGTAGTTGTGAGCATGCGCAGAGTGGTGCGGAACATACGTCCACATCACGGCGCATGTGCCGGTTGCGATACGCCGGACGTAAACCACTGCGCCACGCTCGGACCATTATTTGCATGGGGTCACAACCACTTCCACTTACGCTGGCCTGCGCCTTCGAAAATACGCTACGCTGGCACATCTTGGTGAGCAATGGCTTGCTAAATGCAGTGCATGCCTCTCCACGCTGTGCCGTCATAGCGTAAAAGATATGCTACGGCGGCATAAATGTGTGCCAATGTCTGTAAATCCGGCCCTTTGTGTTCTTTTTCTTGCAACAGGGTAGAAGTGTTGCTCAGCACTTATAGCTCCCTGGGAGGAAGGGAGATTTCAGCCTCGGGCCCGAGAGTGCAGTCTCACTTTTGACCTTGGAGAATTGTAAATAGGAGAATGATTAATATATTAGAGTGTGTATTTGTATAGGTTATTTTTTATTTCCCATGCAGTTTGCTGATTGGACCCACTATCAACACTGTCGGAGACTGGGGCAGTTAGATAGATAGGATATTGTATAATATGTTGTGGTTTTTCCTGTAGTATTAAAGGAAGCTGATATTTGTACCTTAATGTTATGTCTTCAATTGTTTTCCTCTTTTTCCTCCTTTCTCTACACTTTTTTTTAGCAGATTTGGGCTGGCATTCAGGACTTACTGTCAGTAAGGGACGCTGTTTAAATTTAGTGGGGTGAGAGACTTGTTTGCTCTCACCCAGGTTGATTTATACTAAATTGGGCTGCTGTCAGCCCTGAATTATCCTGTGGGTCATTCTGTGCTCCAGGGATGCAGTTCCATCTCTGGGTGGCAGGTGGTGCCAGAGGTTTTCCGGCAGAGCCACTTTTCCCCAGCAGCCAATTGGAGGAGTGTTTCCCTTGTGGGGCATGCTGGGGAGGGTATATCTGTGGTAGACGCAATTTTTTGGGGTTCTTCGCAGGTTCCGGGTGCGGCACCCACCTTCAGGGTGTGCACACACCACGGGCCCCATCACTATGGCCTACCTGGACGGGGCCCGTGCTACGCGGAGTTCCTTACTCTGGGCACTCATGGCTCAGAGCAACTAAAGTTGCCGAGGGGCCCCAGTGACTTACTGGGTCCCCACACTTCAAGAGGAATTGACTGAAAGGATACATTCTATTGCTCTCAATTATCGGACCTGTGGGAGAGGCCTTTACTACTTTTCTAGAGCCAAGTCCGTGGCAAAGACTTGTTCCTTCTCAGCATTCTCAGTGACACTCTGGCTGCCAGGCCTGTGGGAGAGGCCTGTCCAGGTGCACTGCACCCACTCCGGCGGAAGTGGCGATGGGAGAAAAGAATACACTTTAAAAGCAGGACTGCTTCTGCTCATTATAAATAGCCTGAATCTGCAAAGTTATTTATTTCACCAACCTATCCTGTCTACCTCAAGTTGACTGTTGGTCATGTTGGACCGAAAATAAATCACTTAGAAAACGTCGATCATTTGCTTTGAAATTCCGTTACTGCTCTCACAGTTGCTAACATCAATTTCCCTAGACACATAACTTAACTTACGCCGATCCCACATCTAACCAGCGGCTCCTGAATGGGGTAGCGCTACACTGGTATATTAAGATATATATGGTTAAAACAAGAAAAAAGTGCCTCCTATAGTGCAGTATCCGAGGGATTAAAAATTACTAAAACTCTCCACCCCAGCTAGCAATAAAGTCACATTTATTTGTAAAAGCATTGAAAATTATATCGGGAAACAGTTTCACTCAGTTGCAATAGTAGTTCACCGCCAGGCTCCACCTCTTCTAGTTTTACCACCTCCCATGAGGCTTCATCTGGAAGAATGAGCCAAGCGGCTGTGGCGGGATCGATTTATAGCATCTAGTATTTAAACTAGACTTGAGGGGGAGGGTGAACTAGAATTCCATCGGGCACACAGGTCAGTTAGGGGTCAGACATTAATGGAGAGTGGAATGGGGATAGATGGAGGTGGGGTTATGGCAGGTGACAAGAAAGTTCCCTTGTTGCAAACAGCCATTGGAAATTATAGTGCCATTTGCACTACTAAAAATTATATGAAAAACACCAGCGAAAAATGCAACAATACATTTAAGTGTTTGTTCACCAATGCCAGAAGCCTTCCAAGCAAAACAGGTGAGTTGGAAGCTCTGGTGCATGAGGAGAGCTATGATGTAATCGGTATTGCTGAAACTTGGCTTCAATCCTCGCATGACTGGGCTATTAATATTCCTGGCTATGCTCTCTTTCGGAAAGACAGGGTAAAAAGAAAAGGTGGAGGCATCTGTCTCTATGTGAGAAGTGACCTCAAAGCAAGCGTGAAAGAGGACCTGGTTGATGGAGAGTGTGATGAAGTTGAAGCATTATGGGTGGAACTGCATACAGATGTGTGTAGTTCAAAGTTAATCATTGGAGTTTGTTATAGACCACCCAATGTTACTGAGGAGGTGGAGACTCGGCTCCTTGCACAGATTGAAAGGGCTGCAAGGGCTGGGATGGTGATAATAATGGGGGATTTTAACTACCCAGAAATTGACTGGAATAATGGAATTTCTGGGACAGTTAAAGGACAAAAATTTAAAAACCTATTGCAGGACAATTTTATGGTGCAGTTTATTGAGGCCCCAACTAGGAATTATGCTCTGTTGGACTTAGTAATTTCAAACCATGCAGAGCTTATTACTAATGTTCAGATAAAGGAACACCTGGGTAGCAGTGATCATAACAACATGATTTAATTTAATATTAACTATAAGCAAGAAATACATACAGGAAAGCTAAAAACACTTAATTTCAAGAGAGCAAATTTTTAAAGCATGAGGACTGCTCTCCAGGGCTTGGACTGGGAGGGAATATTGGCACAGATGAACACAGAACAGAAATGGGAATTCTTCAAAAAGACTCTTTGGAACCTCACTGCAAAGTATATTCCCATGGGCAATACGTTTAAAAGGCTAAAGATAAAACCTATGTGGCTCACGGTCAAAGTTAAAAAAGCTATAAACAATAAGAAAATAGCTTTTAAAAAATATAAAAATTAAGGAACACTAGTGTCGTTTAAATGTTACAAAGAATATAATAGAATATGTAAAAAGGAAATCAAGGATGCAAAAATTCAAAATGAACGACCGATTGCAAAAGATAGTAGGACAAACCCCAAAAAATTATTTAAATATATTAATAGTAAAAAGGTCAAGTCTGAGCATGTAGGCCCTTTACAAAATAATCTAGAGTGGGTGACTGAGGACATAGAGAAGGCAAATTTATTAAATGCTTTCTTCAGCTCTGTGTATACAATGGAGTATGGGGGAGCTCATGTCCATAATGGGGGTGGGAGTGACACAGCCCCAAATCCACAATGGCTCAAAAGTGATATGGTCCAGAAATATTTAGACAGAATACAGGTGAATAAAGCACCTGGACTAGATGGCATCCACCCACGGATCCTAAAAGAATTGAGCTCTGAAATTTCAAAGCCACTGTATCTAATATTTAGGGATTCATTAATGACAGGAATAGTACCACTCCAAAGACATGCTGGTAGGTAAATTGGATCTCGTCCAAAAAAAAATAAAAAAATTGGCCCAGTATATATGTATATATGTGTGTAAGACTGTGTGTCCCTAGCGTGTCAAGATCCTACGGGGTAAAAATGACCGCACCAGCCAAGCAGACACTGGCTGGAAAAAGCGCCCAGAAGCGATTCAGTTCGCATGCGTTGCGCTATACAAGTCATTCATTCATTCATTCATTCAGTGGCGTAGAGCCAATGTGGTGCCTATATTTAAAAAGGGAACAAAGTCTTTACCAAGTAACTATAGACCTGTTAGTTTAACTTCTATAGTTGGGAAGATACTGGAACGTTTAATAAAAGACCACATGGATGAGTTCTTGCTGGAAACAAACTATTTAAGCAGCAGACAGCATGGATTCATGAAAGACAGAAGTTGTCAGACAAACCTGATTTCCTTTTATGAACAGGTAAGTAAAACCCTGGACAGAGGCGTGGCAGTGGACGTGGTATACTTGGATTTTGCAAAAGCGTTCGATACAGTTCCCCACACACGGCTCATGTGTAAGGTAAGGTCTACAGGATTAGATATATCAGTTTGTAAATGGATAGAAAACTGGCTGAAAGACAGGATTCAGAGAGTTGTGGTTAATGATTCTTACTCTGAATGGTCCAAGGTTATCAGCGGTGTACCCCAAGGTTCAGTGTTGGGTCCCTTACTTTTCAATATATTTATAAATGATATTGGGTCTGAGATCCAAAGTAACATTTCTGTCTTTGCAGATGACACCAAGCTATGTAGTGGAATAACGTCCTTGCAGGATGTCTCCAATTTACAAGCCGACCTCAATGCTCTGTCTAATTGGACGACTATGTGGCAGATGAGGTTTAATGTTGATAAATGTAAAGTTATGCACTTGGGGGCTAAGAATATGCATGCATCATACATGCTAGGGGGAGTTCAACTGGGGGGATCTGTAGTGGAGAAGGATCTGGGGGTTTTAGTTGATCATAAGCTCAATAATAACATGCAATGCCAAGCTGCGGTTTCCAAAGCGAGCAAAGTCCTTTCTTGTATTAAGAGAGGTATGGACTCCAGAGATAGAGATATAATTTTGCCCCTGTACAAATCCTTGGTAAGACCTCATCTGGAATATGCAGTCCAGTTTTGGGCACCAGTTCTCAAAAAGGATATCGGAGAACTGGAGAAAGTGCAGAGAAGGGCAACTAAACTGATAAGAGGCATGGAGAAGCTCAGCTATGAGGAAAGATTAGAAAAACTGAATTTATTCACTCTTGAGAAGAGGAGAATAAGGGGGAATTTGATCAACATGTACAAATATATAAGAGGTCCATATAGTGAACTTGGTGTTGAGTTATTCACTTTAAGGTCAACACTGAGGACAAGGGGGCACTCTTTACGTCTGGAGGAAAAGAGATTTCACCTCCAAATATGGAAAGGTTTCTTCACAGTAAGAGCTGTGAAAATGTGGAACAGACTCCCTCCAGAGGTGGTTCTGGCCAGCTCAGTAGATTGCTTTAAGAAGGGCCTGGATTCCTTGTGTGTGTACAGTTGCAGCGTTCCCAGGATGCCTTCACATGCGCAGTAGGTAAACCAAGTGTTAGCACGACTCAATGTAAATAAACGTTGCGCTATTATGACGTGGAGACCCTGTGGAGGGCCCCTCTCTTTCGGTTGACTCTCTCTCCCTCTTTCTCTGTGACCAATTGATATGTCATGTCCTAAATGTGTATGTGGATTAATGTTTAGTATCTATGAGGGTGGCTGGGGTTTGTTAAAAATAAAGGAATCAGGATATAGTCAGGAATTGTTAGGACGCCACCTAGAGGGCATAGGAAAGTAGGTACAGCAGATAAAAGTAGATACTGAATAGGAAGGGAACGGTATCAAGAGGTGCCCCTGGGGTGGCCGACCGGAGACAGTGATGGGACGCTTGAGCTCTCAGCGCTGCAGACAGGGGACACAATCTAGCGACTTGGGCCGCCATCCTCACTCCTTTTACGGGCATCCACGAAGCAGACACTCCAGAGACCACAATGAGCATCTCCCGGAAAAGATTGACGGACCACATACCCCAGAATCTCACGGAGTTCGCCTACAAGCCGGCGGTGAGAGCTATGGGGGACAAGATGGCACCGGTCCATCAGCACCGCCGGATTCCTATACAGATCTTCCGGATGAATACCCGGAGATATCGCCAGAAGCAGGTACTCCTGAATTGTCCACATGTCCCCCGAGTACTGACACCCTCCCTAGCAGCCCAGCAAAAGCTATAATGAGGCTGGTTGCGCCGCTTCAGCGGCCGCCACACATGCAAATCGAGGCCCAGGCTTTTGACCCCCTTCTCTCTAACCAGGCCCTACACTCCTCCATGGCGTCCTTCCCCACGTCAGGCCAGCCTGTCATGGACACAACCCTGAAGGACATGCTGCTCTCCCTGCAAACTTCCCTCATGACAGACCTCTCCTCCTTGTTTGCTAAAATCACCTCGGATATACACTCTTTAGGTGACAGAGTGTCTAATGTTGAAGTGGGCCTAACTGACTGTACTTCCACTGTCAATGGGATTATTGATTGCTTTGAGGATATTAAAGAGGACCATGCATGGATGCGCGCCAAGCTGGCAGATTTAGAAGACAGGTCCCGCAGAAACAACATTAAATTGCGTGGGGTCCCTGAATCTGTGATGCCTAGCGGATCTAAACAACTATGCCAGAGACCTGATGCACATTATCATTCCTGACACCTCCCCTCAGGAGTTACTCATTGATGGGATCCACAGGATTGCAAAACCGCCCCACCTAGCCGCATCAGTACCTAGAGATGTGTTGATGAGAATCCACTTTTACCACACCAAGGAAAATCTCATAATGGGGGCAAAAATGAAATCACCTCTCACTGCTCCGTACACGGGGATCCAATTTTTCCCTGACCTCTCCAAGTTCACTCTTCAGCAAAGACGCCAACTGAGCCCTATTTCCAAAGGCCTGCAAAACCACAAAATTCCCTACAAGTGGCGATATCCGGCTACCCTCCTCGTCACCAGGAATGGTCAGTCACATGCTGTAAATGACCTAGACAAAGGCCTACATCTCCTTCACGCCTGGGGTATTCTACCAGACCCACCCAAACCCGCTTCACTTGAACGACGACCACCTACGTCCCGCAGAACCTCGGATCGCTCCCGTACCTGAACGATATCCTCCTCTACACCTCATGAGGCCATTCATCACACTGCTCTTCAAGTTCCCCTGATCTCTGCAATGGTTATTCTTTTTGATTGATACTTCACTGTGCCGTTTGACTTTTTCCCCCCACTTAGAGGGCTACACGGTGCTTGCCACCCCCTCTACATCCTGGACACCCTGTGGGACCACAGGACAGTTACGCTACTCCACTAGCGTGCACAGCACGATTGTCTTTTACAGTTTTATTTTTGCTCTATTTTTTCTTTCTTGACACTTTGTTTTTGTTTAACGTATTGCTCTATTCGCAGACTACTGAAACGTACTACGCCAGGTCCCTGGCTTGCCACCAGTTTACTACACTACCTTGTCCTCACCACCGGCTGCTGTAGTCTGCAATGCCTAACTGTAAGTGTTTCTCCTCATTTCGCTACCCACACTCCCCCACAATGCCATTTACCATTCTATCCCTGAATACCAATGGTTTAAACCACCCAGCAAAACGACACTCACTGTGTGAAGGACCGCCACGGCTCTTCACAGTAACGTCCTATGTGTACAGGAAACCCATCTGCTGTCCACAGCTACCTCCCTCTACAAGCACAACAAATTCCCCCATGTCTTCCATGCCTCCCATTCTACTAAGACCAGAGGAGTTATGATTGCAATAAGAGACACAGTAGACTTCCAACTCCTTAACCTCACCTCTGACCCTGAAGGTCGCTTTATAATTCTTACCTCCAACATCAACCGAACCCCCTACACCATTGTTAACTTATATGCCCCAAACTCCCATCAGATGCGATTTCTAAGGATGGTAATGCGCAAAGTCAGCTCAATCCGGGCAGGCAATCTAGTACTTTGCGGGGACTTCAACCTGGTTCCCGACGCAACTCTAGACTCCGCTTCTGCTGCAAAGCGGCGTGAATCGCCTTTGAAACATTTTCTTCCCACCCACGACCTGTATGATGTGTGGAGGTGCCACCATGGCTCCGAATGGGACGTTTTTCTCCTCCAGACATGCCACGTACTCCAGAATAGATCTATTCTTCTTTTTTTTTTTTTTTTTTTCAAATATAGTTTTTATTGTCAATTTTCACATAAAACAGAGTAAGGTAAACATTTAACAAGCGGTCTAAACGCTTTACAATATAGACATAGTATGCAACAAATAGGAACATAGAGATTGTCATTGTAACATTGGTAACCTTAGTAGTGCAGCAACATTCATACATCTACCATCCAGGTAACATTTGGAATTATTGAAGCAGTGAGGCTTCATATTAAAGCTTATATTGTTTCGTACCGTGCAACATCGGGGGGCGTGTGAAGGGCAGAACCACTCAAGCACCCCTCTAAGGGAGCAAGACTGTGCTCGAGTGTTCCACCCCACCAGGTCCCGTTTGGGGGTCACAGGTTGGGTAGTTAGTCATGAGGGCGAGTAAGACATTTATCAACGTTACAGGTTAAACATTTTGACAAAGGAAGGAGATTCCGTCCAGTCCTTCAACTGTTGCCATAAGTGGAGCTGCATCAGTCTGTCCCCCTGTTTCAGAGCTAGAGTCGTCTCGTAAATGAAATGTTCCTGTGTGGTGCGGATAACATCTACCACCGTGGGAGGGTCAGGGTCCTTCCACTTCCTTGTGATGCTAAGGCGGGCTGCCAGGAGTATATGTACTATGGTGTACCGCATCGGGTTAGGGAGCCGGTCGATGTCTAGGGACAGAAGAGCCATTGATGGGCATTCTTCTAGTGGAATGTCAGTGACTGCAGATATAAGGTTAAAGACAGAGTGCCAGTAACGTTTGAGTTTGGGACATTTCCAGAATGTGTGTAGCAAATCACCACTCTGTCCACAGTTCCTCCAGCAGGAGGCGGACAGCGTTGCGCTAAACTTAGACATTCTGTCGGGGGTCAGATACCACCGGTGAGTTAGTTTGAATGCGAGTTCCCATAGAGAGGAGCAACATGTGGCTTTGTAGGTGGATAAACAGGCCTTCTCCCATTTGAGAAGCGAGAAGGTTTGTCCTAGATCTTTTTCCCAGCGTGCAAGGGCTGCTGAGGTAGTCTTTTGGTGCAGAATGTTGTAGAACAGGGATATTCCCTTCTTTCTAGTTGTGGGGGATTTAAGGAAGATCCAAGCTATCTGAGGAATCCTCCACGAGAAAGATTTGAGCTTGGCAAGGCAGTGTTGGGTGCGAATGTACAGATACCTATCAGTTTGTGGGAGAAGGTATTCTTTTAAGAGCATGGGGAATGTTTTAGTTTTACCCTCGGCAATAAGGTCTGAGATGTATGCAATACCTTTGTGTTTCCATCCCGTGTAGGAAGAGGATTCAATGAGATGTCTCAACGTGTCAATAGGAATGGGCCAGGTCGCTAGGTTGGGGTGAGTGCTCGTAAGTTTAGAGAACTTGGACCAGGTTTTGATGGATGCTACTATTGGGGGTGACATCTGAGCAAAGCGAGTTTTGCCTAATAATGATGCGAACAGCCAGGCCTGTATGTTTTTTCCCGGGATGAATGATGCTTCCATCTGCCCCCATGTTGTGGATGGGGAGGGGTTTGCGAACCAATCTTTTGATTGTACTAAAATAGAGGCCATATAATAGTCCTGGAAATCGACGTATCCCAAGCCCCCAGCTAAACGGTGCTTAATTAGTTGGGAGTGGCCGCATCGAGCTTTTTTACCTTTCCAAACAAATTTGGACAAGATTGTCTGAAGAGATTTGAAGTAGTTGAGTGGGATAGGGATAGGGATAGTTCTAAACAAGTACAATACTTGGGGTAAGTGGAACATTTTGAACGCCGCTAGTCGGCCCATCCATGAGAACTCGAAGGACGCCAGCCTGGTAAGATCAGCCTGTAATTGTAATCTTAACGGTAGATAATTAGATGCGAATAACGATTTGGTGGATTTAGTCAGTTGGATGCCCAGATAAGTCAAACTGTGATCTGCCCAAGCATATGGGAATTGGAGTTTGATTTGTTGACTAGTGGGTGTATCTAAACCCAGGTCCAGTATGTAAGATTTGGCTTTGTTGACCTTGTAATAAGAGACATCGCCGAACCAGGCTAGCGTCTTCTGGATCTCAGGGATAGAGCGTGTAGGGTTTGTGACCATAAGGATCACGTCGTCCGCGAACAGGCTTATTTTGTGTTCTTGATCTACTAGGGGAATGCCAGATATGGCCGGGTTAGACCGAATTCTTTCTGCCAGGGGTTCCATGACAAGGTTGAAAATAATGGGTGATAGTGGACATCCCTGCCTTGTACCATTGGAGATTTGTAGAGGTGCGGAGAGGGCGTCTGCAGAGAAGACCTGCGCAGTGGGATTGGAGTACAGGGCCATTATAGCATCACGGATTGTACCTTTAATACCAAATTTTGACAGGACCGCTGAGATATAATCCCAGTGGACCCTGTCAAAGGCCTTTTCGGCGTCCAGGGATAGTAGTAGTGCTGGGGTTTTAGTGGTTTCTACATGGTGAATGATGTTAATCATCCGTCTTGTGGCATCAGAGGCCTGCCGACCTTTAGTGAATCCTGATTGATTCGGGGAGATAAGGACTGGGAGTAAATCTTCTAATCTTTTGGCAATCATTTTTGCAAATAATTTTACATCGAGGTTAAGTAAGGAGATGGGACGAAAGTTTTTCGGGGTGGTGGGTTCCTTTCCCGGTTTGGGTAGGGTCACCACCAAGGCTTTGAGCATTTCGGGAGGGAACGACGAGGATGTCGCAGCTGAGTTGAAAACTTGGCATAGTGTAGGAGCTAGAATGTCTTTAAACTGTTTGTAGTATTCCCCAGTGAAGCCGTCGGGGCCTGGTGATTTAGAGTTGGGCAATGTTTTTATGGCTGATATGATTTCAGTGATTGAGAAGGGGGAGTTTAGGTCTGCCAGCTGTTGGGGAGTTATAGAAGGGAGATTTAAGGGATCTAGAAAGTCATGGATCATCTCAGGAGAGGGTTGGGCTGTAGTCGGGTCCGCTGCTAAGTTATACAGGTCCACATAATACGCACTTAAGGCGTTTGCTATTTCTTGGGGTTTGAGGAGCTTTTCGTTAGTGTGAGGGTGCTGTATGTAAGGGATTTTTGTCTTAGCCCTGTGACCTTTAACCCTTTGAGCCATCGCTTTGCCTGCCTTATTGCCCGTCGAGTATAAGGTGGATTTAAACATCTTATAAGCGTTAACATGTTTATCAAGAAGGAGTGTCCTCAATTCCTGGCGGAGGGAGAATATCTTAGATTGTAAGAGTGGGGAGGGATTTAGTTTATTCAGGGATTCAGTCACGGTTATCTCATTCGTCAGTTCGTCTATGCGTTGGGTTCTTTTTTTTTTAGCTCTAGCCCCCATTTGGAGAAATGAACCTCTGATGACCGCCTTGTGAGCGTTCCATACCACCAGCGGGTCGGACACTGACCCCTGATTAAGGGAGAAGTAATCTTCCAATTTCTGTTTAATGGAGTTGGAGTAGCATGGTGTTTGAAGTAGGTGGTTGTTAACCCTCCAAATATAGGAATTAGGATGACGAGCGTCATCGGTGACAGTAATGCTAACAGGAGCGTGGTCCGACCAGGTGGTGGCATGTATAGAGGAGTCTAAAATTTTGTGTAGCAATCGGCTGTCAGTCATAAACAAATCGATACGTGAGTAGGTGTTGTGACGCGGTGAAAGGAACGTGTAATCCCTTTCACTCGCATGACAGCACCTCCAAACATCATACAAGTCATTAGCATTAATGAAAGTTTCTAGAGGTGAAGAACAACGTTTGTTGCCAGCAGTGGAGTCCATTGTGGGATTTGGTACCATATTGAAGTCGCCACAGATCATCAAATGGCCCTGTTGTACTTTGCGGGCTGCTCGCAAGGTTTTTCTGAGAAAAGGCATTTGGCCATGGTTCGGGGAGTAGATCGAGACCAGGGTGTAGGTGACGTTATTGAAGATGCAGACCAGGATAATGTATCGCCCGTCCGGGTCGATAACCGAGGTCAATAGTTGAAAAATAACAGTGTTCTTGACGGCAATCATAACTCCTCGTTGTTTTTTAGAGAAGGATGACTGTTAAACATGGGGGAATTGCCTATGCTGGCATTTGGGGGAGGCCCCCGTAGCAAAGTGTGTCTCTTGGACACACAATACATCACATTTATAGTCGAGTGCGGATTTCCAAAGAGAGGAGCGTTTTACAGGGTGATTCAGCCCTTTAGCATTGAGGGAAAGAACAGTGATCCCCATTGTGGGTGGGTGGTGGTGTGACGTGGGTGTAGTTACTCACAGTTGTGGATGGTGATGCAATGGTCCAGATGGCAGAAGGTGGTGGTAGCTGTGATGGGGATAGACGTGCTTCTGTACAAGGAGAGTTTCAGATGTTGAGCCTTCTAGGAAATAAAACGTATTAGTACAGAATTTTAATGAGATTACAAAAAAGTCCCAGGGCAATCCGAGCCTGGTTGCTGCACCAATGGAATATCAACTTGCGTGTAACAATATGAGCAAGGGGGGATAGGAGGATAAAAAAAAAAAAAAAAGAAAAAAAAATAGTCTATAACTACAGAGCAAAGAAAAATAAAACAAGCACAAATTTGTCAGCAAGAACCGCTCATAAGAGCAGCTGACTAGTAATGGGGAAAGTTCAGCGAGCAGGTGTACAATCGCATAGCCGGACCGGACCAGGTCATACGTTGTATGTAGTAGTAGTAGTATAGGGCTGGTTGATCAACGGTGGGTGGTCTTCTTTTTCTCCCGATCAGACCCGAACGTGAACGGATTAGGAGGGCCATTAGGGCCTGGGTGGTTAGGAGAGGGGTCAGGCAGGATGCCCCATGAGTGTAGCAGCTTCATTCCTCCTTCCAGTGTGGAGATGGTGTGTGGCACGCCATTGTGCGTGACCAGAATGGTCGCTGGATGGCGCCATTTGTAGACAATCTTGTGGTTATGCATGGCTTTGGTTATGGTTTTCAGTTGTCTCCTCAGTTGCAGCGTGTACTGGGACAGGTCGGCATATAGTTGGATGTCAGAGTACGGAGCTGGGAGCGGAGATAATTCTCTGGCTTTCATAAGGATCTGTTCTTTTGCCTGGTAGAAGTGTACACGAAGTAGAACATCGTGGGGGACGTCTGCCTCAAGGTGGCGCGGTTTGGGGATGCGGTGTATGCGATCGATCGTTAATTTGATCGGGGAGAGGTCTGGCAGCATAGTGGAAAATAGCGTGGCGGCAAAGTTGTGCAGGTCTTTAGGTTGGACAGATTCAGGGATCCCACGCATTTTGACATTATTGCGTCTGGACCTGTCCTCTAAATCTGCGAGTTTTGCTTTGATCCAGAGGGAGTCCTCTTTTTTGATCATTACATGCATCCACCAGATCATTAACTGTCTCCGTGCATTCCTCCATCTTGCTTTCTATAAACTGTACCCTATTGCCACTACGTGGCAGCTGCGGCGATGGTCGCCCTGTTTCGTCGCTTTGGTCCGGTCGGGTCAGCGGAGCTCACGGCTCAAGCGTCCATCTTCATGCGCGCGCAAGCCACGCCCGAATAGATCTATTCTTGACGGACAAGTGGTCCTTGCAAAAAAATTGTAAATCAGACATCCACACCACGACATGGTCGGACCATGCCCCCATATCCATTACAATCGAAGACTCCAGTCCACAACGTAACCCATATCTGTGGCAGGCAAATAATTATATCATTCAACAAAATGAGTATGCCTCGGAAATCTCTGATCACATCAATGATTACTTTAAAATAAATGAAGGCTCCATTCCCGATCCTGCTGTGGTGTGGAGTGCGCACAAGGCGTTTGTGAGGGGTGTAATGATTAAACTCAGTTCCCGTCATAAGAAAAAGAGGACGCAGCGTCTAGACGAACTGACCTCTCAAATTGCTGACCTAGAATCCAAACATAAAGCCAACCCTCGAAAGTCCCTGACAGACCCATTGTTGTCCCTCAGACAGGAGCTTAGAACCCTGCTATTACACTCCTATGAATTCCTCCATAGGAGACTGAAGGCCACTACCTACTCCACTTCCCAACAAAGCGGGGAAACAATTGGCTCAACGCCTTAGGGGAAGGCAGATTAAATCTAAAAGACATCGCTGATGCTTTTTGGCGCCTACTACGGAGACCTGTACAACCTGAAACAAGACCCCTATACCCCACAACCTGCGCAAGTAGACATTGACCGATTCCTCTGTGACCTTAACCTACCTAAATTGACATCTTCCCAACTTGACACCCTCAATGCCCCATTCACAGTCCAAGACATTAAGTCTGCCATAGACTCCTTGCCTAATAGTAAAGAGCCTGGACCCGACGGCCTGACTGGAGAATATTATAAGCGACTCTCTGACATCCTAGCCCCACACCTCACAGAGGTGTTTAATAGAGCTGCCTCCTCTTCCTCTTTTCCGACTGAATATTTGAAAGCATTGGTTGTAACGATTCCAAAACCAGGTAAGGAGCCGGATTTCCCCCAAAACTTTCGTCCGATATCCCTTCTTAACCTTGACCTCAAGGTTTACGCCAAAACAATAGCCACACGCCTGATAGATGTCAGGCCCACTCTAATCCATAGGGACCAGACTGGCTTCACGAAAGGTAGACATTCCTCAGATGCCACCAGAAGACTGGCTGACCTCATTCACCACGCCAAGACCAGCGGAACGCCTACTCTGCTTCTCTCCTTGGATGCAGAGAAGGTGTTCGACAGAGTCCATTGGTCGTACTTTAGAGCAGTACTCAATAAATTTGGTTTTCAGGGCCACATATTCTCCGCCATTATGGCACTATACTCCGATCCCTCTGCCCAAGTATTCGCTTCGACATCACCAACGGCAGGCGGCAAGGCTGTCCGTTGTCCCCTCTAATCTTCAACATGGTTATGGAACCATTAGCGGAACATGTTCGGTCTCACTCAAACATCTCGGGCATGCAAGTAGGTCCAACGTCACATAAGATCAGCCTATTCGCTGACGACATCATATTGATTCTCACAGTTCCGGCTTCTTCCCTGGCAGCAGTACATAAATTGCTTGACTGGTTTAGTGCAGTCTCATACTATAAAGTGAACGCGACCAAATCCTTCATACTAGACATCAACATAGACGCTACTACGAAGAATCTACTCCAGTTACAGTACCCATTTAAATGGGCAGACACTGACATATTCTACCTAGGCATTCAGCTACCGAGATCCCTTAAAAATCTCTATTCACTCAACTTCCTTCCTCTACTTAAGAACATACAAACGTACACTTCCCAACTGGCCAAACACAAACTGTCATGGTCGGGCAGACTGGCGGCATTCAAAATGATATGCCTCCCTCGAATATTATATTTCTTTAGAACACTTTCAATACCCTTGCCGGCGTCATTTTTTAGAGCCCTCCAAACGCTCCTAAATAGGTATTTATGGAAAGACAGACGTCCTAGATGTGCACATATACAACTGACTAAGCACAAGTTAGTGGGTGGCGCTGGATCCATAGATTTTGGAGAATATCACTTAGCAGCAGTGCTAGCACAACTCCCCACCTGGTTTCAACCCCATTCGAGCGCACCCTGGGACCAATTGGAAGCTCTCACTCTCCCGCCCCAATTTACAAAACTGGCTTTTGAGTACTCCCCTCGGGACCCCCATCCCATCAACTATATCCCCACCCATGAGGGCTTCAGTTCTCGCATGGAAGAAAATGCTCAAAATAATGGACTATGTACCAAATACCCCACAATACCTTATAGCTCTAGAAGTCCTCCACTACCTATCTCCGGACTTACCACTAACCACATGGAAACACAAAGGGATTCATTCACTCCAGCACTTACTTCAAAACGCCCGCCTTAAACCCTTCTCTTTCCTACAATCCGAGTTCCAACTGTCTGCCACTGACCACTTTACTTTCCTTCGCATACGTCACTGTTTGGAATCTCTTGAAACTCCCCTATACGGTATACATCCGAAGACATGGAGATATCTCACTGATCCCACGTCTGGGATCAGAGGTATATCCTACTTCTATAACACCTTACACCACAAACGTACCTTCACCAAGTCACGCCAACACCAGAGGTGGGAAACTGATTTAGCTCTCACCTTTGATGTTACCCAATGGCAACGAGCGCTCCAAGCAGTCTACAAATCCACCAAGTGCTCGACCCTTTGGGAACTCACACAGAAGATTTCTCTTAGATGGTATATGACTCCATCCGAGATAGTATCCTTTGGCACTCATGTCTCCAACATGTGCTGGAGATGTGGTACTGCACTGGGAGATATGTTACATATCTTCTGGCCTTGCCCCGACATTCAAAAATACTCGAGCGACATCTTTGGATTCATATCACAAATCGCTAAAACCCCGAACCCCCCCCCCCCCCGCCCCCATCACCTGCACTTGCACTTCTAAACCTGACCATTGATGATATACCCTTCCCTATTAGAAATGTTACCACTCATATATTACTTGCAGCCAGGCTCTCCATAACAAGACTCTGGAAGTCCACCGACATCCCAAACCTGACTCAGACTAAGGAACTGGTGGCCCTACATTACAGCTACGAGACAATGACCGCCTCCACTGGATAACAAGGCACGAGATATCACACTGGTTGGCAACCATGGTCCGATTGGCTTAAAGCCACATTTAGCAATGCTTAAGTGACTTATAGGCCATATAGACTTTATTCTTGACTGAGCAATGCGTTAGATTGTTCACTGTTTTCTGTTTGGAACTTATAATTTCAGCTTCCTTGTGTAATTCGCTGATGGTTGGACACCACAGACGAGGTCCTCCCGCCCTGGCTACACTAAAGTTCCCCTTAGGGGTGCTGCTTCGGTGGAAGGGCCTACTTGGGCTATGTACTACTGTTGTTATTGGTATCCGACCTGGCTTTTGTGGTTACCATTATTATATTGTGTAAAAGTAAGGGAAAAGGGAATGGGAATAATTGCGCTTAGTAAAAATGTATATAAGTGAAACAATTAAGATAGGGTCCTGAGAAGGACGTCCTGCTGCTAAACACTACAACTTAGATATAAAGTGTAAAGAAAAATGTGCAAAAACAGTGTAGCGCTGGACAGCATATACCACATAAGTATCTAAAGTAACTGGTGTAAACAGTGTTAATCTATAAATGGTAACAATCAAAATGTGAATACACAAAAGCTATAAGTGCATAGGTTGTTATAACACTGTGCCAATCAATATGGCACTGAGCATAAAGTACTTATAAATATCAACAGATAAATAAACAGTGTAAAAATAAAGTGACCAATTCAGCATATGAGGTGCAAAACAAATAGAGTCCACAGAAAAAAGCTGGGAGTTATTAGCCCCTTCCAATGCAGGTGATGAAAAGATGCAAACAATGAAAGTCCAATTAGAGGGGCGTGGCCAGCAGCCGGAGTGGATGGCTGTGTGAGACGGGAGCTCCGTGCACTGAACCCGCATCTAGCTACACCAAGCACCGATCCAGCCCTACACTGTCTCCACATCGCAGGAGGGTCCCTCTAGCAGCACCCAGACACGATGGGAAAGCGTAAGTCGGACCGCAAACCAAAGAAGCTGACCGACTTCTACCACGCGGCAAGTACGCCTAGGCCGCAAGATGGCGCCGGGACCTCGGACCCGCGGCGTTCACCGCGCGCAGGGGGAAGCCAGCATAGTCCGTTCCAGCCACCGAGCGGAGCACCGACCCCCGGAGTGGGGGGTGGAAGCGGAGGATCCACACCATCCCATTCTCCCTTCTGTAGCCCGCAAAAGTCATCGCAGCGGCGGTCGGAGAACCACAGATATGCAGGTGAGCAGGATGAGGCCTGTAATTCCCAAAACAGCACCAGGGACTTTGTGGATCAGATCCAAGAATTCCCTACATCTGGGGTCCCGCTTAGTGACACTGTCATGAGGGATATGCTGGTGACCCTGAGAGGGTCTATGCATAAGGACATGATGCAATGCGTCTCACAATTGAAACAGGAGGTCACGGCCATTGGGGAGAGAATCAGTCACGTAGAAGACAAAATGGGTGACTTTACATTAGCCCATAATGATTTAGTAGATGCACACTATGACGCTGATGATGAAATTAAAGCAATGCGCGAAAAATTGGCGGATTTAGAGGACAGGTCCAGGAGAAATAACATCAAATTGAGGGGGGTGGAGTCAGTTCTCCCTAGGGACCTACGTCATTATGTCCAGGAGTTCATCGCAGCCATCCTGCCCGACCTCCCTGGTATTGAAATTATTGTGGATAGAGCGCATCGCCTTCCTAAGCCTAAATTCCTCCCCGAGAAGGTCCCGAGAGATGTCATAGCACGTGTGCACTTCTTTCATGTTAAAGACGAGTTAATGAGATTCTCGAGAAAAAATCACCCCTTACCAGCTCCGTACTCGGACATCTCCATTTATTCTGATTTATCGCAGTATACTATGTTGGCACGGAAAAATCTGACGTCAATTACTAAACTGCTGCAAAATCACAAAATCACATACTCGTGGGGCTTCCCTACCAAACTCCTGATCATGAGGGACAACCGTACTTATGCTATCAGGAGTGTTGAGGAAGGATTAGACCTAGCAAAGAAATGGAACCTTCTCCCAGAAGATGCTACTACTCCTCCTTCTAAACCCACAGCTGCAAGGTTATCCCCTGAATGGAGCACTACCTGATCTTTGTTCGTTTATGTTTCCACTACCTCCAATATTCATTTCCAACCAAGAGACTGGATTGAAATCATATATTATCTAGTTCATTTTGGGTTCTTCCGGAGCTCACACCCCTCCCAAAGGAATTCAGCGAGATATGCTCGCACTCTGTGACCGTTGTCACCTTTTTACATGTTACATGACTTTACGGTTTTTCCTTTTTTTTTGGTGTTGTTGTCTTTTTTTTTTCTTCTTCTTCTTCCCTTCTAACTCTCCCCCCCCATGTCAAGACACCTGAGGATTTCACCTTCTCATCTGCCTGCTGCATGACGCATCTTCAAAAGGTATCCACAGCATTTACCTGTACAGATTCGACCTATGTTCCCATCACAAAGGGTTTGGCGCCATCTACAGGTAACATTTTAGTACTGCATCCATTGACTCTGCTGAATGTGACAGATATAGCAAGCTCACCTCTTTCACTATGTCTATATCAGTAATCTCTTTGAATGTACATGGGCTCAATAGCCCTTTCAAGCGGAGTGCCATGTGGAAAGATGCCAATAAGCTTAAAGGAGATGTGTTGTGCGCTCAAGAGACTCATTTTACTTCATCCAATCCGCCTAAATGTACCCACAGATCTTTCCCTCATATATTTCACTCCATGGCCCCAGTGAAGAAAAGGGGAGTACTAATTGCCATTGGTAAAACAATCACCTTCAAGTTGCATGAAGTAATTAGTGACCCAAACGGTCGGTTCATTATTTTAGTTTGCGACCTGAACAACGCCACCTTCACCTTGGTGAATGTCTACGCCCCTAACCAGAGACCCTTTTCCTTCATCAACTCCCTTATGAAAAAAATTAACAAAATTAAGAAAGGAGCATTACTGTTGTGTGGGGACTTCAACTGCATCGTAAATAGGCACTTGGACTGCTCTAGCTCTTCACTGCCTTCTAGAACAGAATTACAACCTCTACTAACAGAGCATAACCTCTATGACCCCTGGCGGTGTTTCAACTCGATGGAAAGGGACTACACCTACTATTCTGCTCCTCATCGTGTATATTCCAGAATTGACTTTTTTCTTACAGACCTGGCCCTTCTACATAGAGTTGAATCGGCCAAGATACACTCTATCACATGGTCTGACCATGCCCCTATATCTCTGACTTTGAAGAACTCCTTTAATATTTCTCCCACATATCTTTGGAGAAATAACACCAGTCTCCTAGCCAACCCCACAGTTGTTTCCTCTCTAAAAGCTCATTTGACTGAATTTTTTAGAATTAATGACACTGCTGATGTCTCTGTAGCTACACTATGGTGCTCTCATAAAGCCTTCAGCAGGGGTCTCCTTATTCAGGCAGCAGCAAGGGAGAAAAAACGGAGGGAGGCGTTGCTGAACAACCTCCTTACAGAATTAAAATCCTTAGAAGACCTTCACAAGGCGAACCCCTCGCCTCGATTAGACTCTGACCTATTTAATTGTAGACAAAAAGTGCGTTTAGCTCTTCTCTCTAGGCACCATAATTGCTTGAGAAGACTTAAAGCCCAGTTTTATGTGAGTGGCAATAGGGCGGGCAAACTATTGGCTACCTATATTTCTAAACGCCAGCAAAAAGCTAATTTGACTTCCATGAGGGATCCCCATACCAACATACTGGAACACCATCCCGATAAAATAGCAAACTCCTTTATGAAGTATTACAGGGATTTATACAATCTCAGCCAAGATAACGACACGCCACAGCCCACCCCACATTCTATTAAATCCTTTCTTGATTCTTTATCCCTACCTAAATTAAGTGAAGAAGATCTGGCTGCCCTGAACTCCCAGATCACAAGTACAGAAATTCTAGACACTATTAAATCCTTACCTAAAAACAAATCCCCGGGGGCGGATGGCTTCACATCCGAGTACTATAGTGTATTTTCTCAATCCCTAGTCCCGTACATGGAACGGTTGTTCAGCGAGGCCTCCTCTGCAGCCTCCTTCCCAGAAGAGATGCTACAAGCCATTATAGTGACATTACCTAAACCAGGGAAGAAGCCGGATTCCCCTCAAAACTTCAGGCCTATTTCTCTTTTGAACACTGATCTTAAGATTTACGCAAACATTTTGGCCAACAGACTTGCATTAATCACCCCCTCTTTGATCAAACCGGACCAGGTGGGTTTTGTGAGAGGAAGACAGGCCCCTGATGGTACTAGGAGGGTGCTCGATCTATTACACATAGCTGAATCTAGCAAACTCCCTACAACCTTTTTGGCACTTGATGCCGAAAAGGCTTTTGATAGGGTTCATTGGGGCTATCTGAGGGCAACGCTACAAAAGTTCGGCCTCCAGGGACAAATCTTATCAGCAATTCTAGCCCTTTATTCGATACCGTCAGCGAAAGTCTTTACTTCGAGCACCCTATCAGAGAAATTTTCTATCACAAATGGCACACGCCAGGGTTGTCCACTGTCCCCCATCATTTTTACCCTTATGATGGAACCCCTGGCGGAGGCTATTAGGACTGATTGCACGATATCGGGCATAAAGGTAGGAAAATGTATCCACAAAATTGGCCTTTTTGCCGATGATGTGGTCCTGACCCTCACCAATCCGGCTTCCTCCCTGGAGGGAGTTTTTAAAGTGTTAGAAAGGTATAGCAAGGTTTCTTTCTACAAATTGAATGTAGTGAAGTCATGTCTGTTGCCTGTAAATATGTCCCAGACCCAAGTGGCTACTTTAAAAAACAAATACCAATGCCAATGGATGTCTAAAGCATTTTCATATCTGGGTGTTCGTATAGCCTTTCCTTCTTCCCACTCATACGAAGCCAATTTTCCTGGCCTTATTCATACAGTTAGGAACGACCTCCAACACATAGCCTCCTACGAGCTTTCATGGTTGGGAAGAATAGCAGCCTTGAAAATGATGGTACTTCCGAAACTGATCTACTATTTTAGAACTCTACCTATCTGTCTCCCCGAATCCTTCTTCAACCTGATAGATAAAATGTTCAGACAATTTGTATGGCAGAGAAAAATGTCTAAAATCCCCTTTGTCATAATCCAGAGACATAGGAAATGGGGGGGTGCGGGGTTCCCAAATGTGAGGAATTATTACAGGGCGGCTATGTTGGACCAGATCAAGGCCTGGTTTGACCCACAGTCCCCAAAACTGTGGGTTCAAATAGAGAGATCGGTAGTGTCCAACAGAGATCTACCTTCCCTGCTCTTGGCCCAGTTGGTTAATGTACCTCTGGTCTGTCCTAAATTCCTTTCCATAGTAGCAACTCTTGACGCATGGAAGAAACTCCATCTCCTGACCCCTCGAGATTCTTTAATAAAACACACTCTATCCAATCTCCAGGTGTATGAGTTTCTAATTCCCAACTTGAGAGTTGCCTCCTGGCTGAGAGATGACATACTCACTCGTAACGACTTGTATGCCAAAGACCCAAACACCCACCAGTTTTCTAAGACACAAATACATCATTTTCACGTAAAACACCCTGAAGCAAATTACTCAGTACACAATGAGGTGTGGACATACCTCTTGAAAAATCACAATGTGCCTAAGGGCTTGTCGTGGTTCTATCGTATTCTTCAAAACAACACTAGTCGCAACAAAACCTCTAACATGGTGAGCTGGGAAAGAGACTTAGGGTCAGTCCACTCTATAGATGAATGGAAAACGGCTATTGGCACCTGCTTTAAATTTTCGCATTGCACTGGCCATTGGGACATAATGTTGCGGACATTACACAGATCATACATGACTCCTGTTAGGTTGTCTATGATGTTTCCCACAGAGACCAGTGATTGTTGGAGACTTTGTGGAGCAAGGGGAAATATTTTCCACATTTTGTGGGAATGCAAATGCATCCGCAGCTTTTGGCGTGCAGTATTCAAATTGATCTCCTCGATCACTGGGTTCTTTATTGCTCCGAAGCCTCAGTTAGCTCTTCTTTTTTTGAATATACAAAATATCCCCATGCAATTTAGAAGTATTACAACTCACGTCCTATTAGCAGCCAGACTCACAATCACTTCTAAATGGAAATCCACTTTGGTCCCTAATGTCAGTGAGGTCATACAACGGGTAAAAGTTCAACACTCATATGAAAAATTCTTTGCTAATCAATCCCTGTCGGTGTCTAGGTTTCGCGATTTTTGGGAACCCTGGACATCAAAATTTCAGGAGTAATTCTTGATTTCATCCCTTCAAACTAAAATGAAAGTGAAAAGGCAATCCTAGCAGTCAGGTTAGTTTCATTCAAATCCACCTCAGTGCACATCCTCAGGTCCCCCCCCCCCCCTCCCCTCCTCCTCTACTCCCTATTTCCCTCCTCTCTCTTTCCAATTTCTTCTCTTGTCATCCATCCTCTTCTTATCGTAGTTCCCTGTTATTTCTTTTTTCACCTTACCTTTCTTTTATTGTTTCAGTTTTGGTTTACCACAGTCCTCTCAGTGGACGATATAACCCGGTTCATTTTATGATGTTATGTTACCTTACAGCTAGAATTTGGGTTGCTCTACTATACTAAGCCTCCTGTTAAATATTTAATTTTTTTTTGGCTTGCTGACTGTCTTGTGCAGACTAGACTCTGATAAATGAGTCACGATTCGTTCGGGCTCCTCCCGGGGGCCCCGCGTTGGGGGGGTGGCGTCCACATTTAGCGGTAGGACGTGCTCCCTCGTGTGTGGGGCGGCCGTGGGGGGCATGCCGGCGAGTCCACAGTCATGGCTTAAATGTTTATTTTCATCCTTTAAGGTACCCACCTACTGTGTGAGCAGAAATTTCCAGTTGGTTCTGTATTAACAAAGATTGATTTTTGTATTTGTTTAAGCTGTTTTGTACAACAATGAAGTGCTACTCTATCTTGAACCAATAAAAATTATTTGAAAGAAATTAGGAGATCCATAGGTGAGAAAGGAGGGAGATTTCAGACATCAGTGGCCCAACTCCAGTAGAAATAAAGGCTTACCAGAAAGCCTGTGACTATCCCTTTCAGGAGTAGTCTAAACAGGCATAGCAGGAAATTCTGATCTGGGGTGTCAGGAACGAATCCGCATCTCTCCACAGATTAGATGGTAGAATCCACAGCTCCTCATGGGGTTAACCACTGCTTCCAAATGGAACTTACATAGATGTATGTGAGCGTGTGTTTATCAAACACCATGTGGGAAAAAAGAAAGGGACAATCCCATAGTGTAGGCGTAAAAAACGAGACGGTTTATTTAAAAACTAAAAAGATTGAAACAGCTTAAAATACTCTCATTCATAGAAAGTGATACAAAAGTCCTTGCAAGGATAAAAAGCTCTGTATGAATATCAGACCGCCTAAGGCCGTTAGCATATGCGCAATACGAGTGTGTCTGCCCAACGATCGTTTCGTCGTAATGACATCATCAGGGGCACACGTACGCCATTGCACACACGCTATTTATACAGCCCAGAGGAAGAGTATGACAAAACCATTGAGTAGAGGCGGGGATAGAACGGAGCATATGATAGATTAATATAACCACTATATTGTGAATGGAAATCACCATGCCATCTTGTGGTTAAAAAAGGGTATTACCGCTCAAAGAATAATAGGCTGATATTATGAATGGAAATCATTATGCCATCTTGTGGTGAAAAAGGCGTATTGCTGCTCAAAGAAAAGCAATAGGAATAATAGGCTAGTATGACCACTCAATTATAAATGGAAATCATTATGCCATCTTGTGGTGAAAAGGCGTATTGCCGTTCCAGGAAAAGCAATAAGCCAAAAATTCCCTGAATATGAATATTCCTTGTTATGGAATTAAATCAATTTCAGCATTGGTGTGAATATTTAATACTCATTGTTGAGCAAAATATAAACATAAAAACATGACAACTATAAGGCTAAAAAATGCATTAAAAAGGGGTGTGAATGAACACAAGATGCCATGGAGATTGAATATCCTGCACAGAATGCCATGTAGAATCAATGACGCTAGTGCCACATAGTGGAAAAGTACAATAAAGGCTATAGAATAATGAAAAACATTGGTAAAGTGCAAATGTAAAAGGAAAAAATAAGAGGACGAGCAATAGAACAATCCCCAGGGAATGGGGTTGACTCCATGTGAGTGAGACCCTCAACTGTTGTTGATAAAACAGTTGATGTCCCACTTAACGTTGAGTCCCCCAGGTACATGGCAGCCCAACTTGTGTATCCAATTCGTTTCGGCCCTGGAGATTGTTCTCTTGCTATTACTACCTCTCCAATGGGGAACATATTTCTCCAAGGCTATGAAGACAGTGCCCTTGGGGTTCTTGTTGTGTTTTAGGTCATAGTGTTTGGACACACTATGTTTGTCAAATCCTGCCAGGATATTAGTGATGTGTTCCCCCCCATCTGACCTGCAGTTTGCGCGTGGTGCGTCCCACGTATTCTAACCCACAAGGGCACCTCAGAAGGTACACTACGCATTTAGTACTACAGGTTATGAACGTTTTAATTGGGTAGGTTCTACCAGTGCCTGTAGAGGTATAATCAGTGTGTCGTCTTCCCTGAAGTGCATTTATTTTGCAAGCCCTGCATTTTCTGCAGGGGTAGAAGCCCTTAAGGTCACCAAAGGATGTAGGTTGGGACGGGATATCTAACACATTAGGTGCCAATGAGTGTCTGAGGTTTGGAGCACCCCTGAAAAGAACTCTCGGATTAGTGGTTAGGAGTGGGCCCAGAATCCTGTCATTTTTAATAACTGGCCAATGTTTTTTTAATAATTCTTTTAATATTGATTGGCACAGTGTTATAACAACCTATGCACTTATAGCTTTTGTGTATTCACATTTTGATTGTTACCATTTATAGATTAACACTGTTTACACCAGTTACTTTAGATACTTATGTGGTATATGCTGTCCAGCGCTACACTGTTTTTGCACATTTTTCTTTACACTTTATATCTAAGTTGTAGTGTTTAGCAGCAGGACGTCCTTCTCAGGACCCTATCTTAATTGTTTCACTTATATACATTTTTACTAAGCGCAATTATTCCCATTCCCTTTTCCCTTACTTTTACAAATTTTTATTTTTGATATACCAAATTTGCTGCTGGTGCATCCATAATGGATATTTTTGATTACAGATCACAAATTGCCCTCAATACTGTAGGAGTTTTTGATGGTAGTGATGATCCCAGAGATGATCTGATTGGCTGTTTCTTTAAACTAAAAAATCTCACTGTCATTGAGCTCCACACTCGCTGGGATGTAGCATATTTGGAGGAATATGTCAAAGCTGATATGGTCCCTCGGAGTCTTAGGTGGGAGATCAATCCCCAAAAGGATAACAGCGAATTAGCCGAATGGTTTAAATACTTCAATGAGGCAGGGGTTAATTTTTTACAATTTCTCATAGCAAAGAAAAAAAGGAAACTTGCCATGCTTGATTGTGAGTTTGATATCATCAAAAACAAACTTACCCCTTACAAATCGGATCCTGATTACTCACATAAATCGGATGCGCTAAAAGCCATTCTGATTAAGAAGGAAATGGAACAAAAAATAAAGAAAAAGAAAAAATATAAAGTGGTCTTTAAATGGCAGGTCACTACCGCTCCCCTTTCATCAAATGGAAATGCAGCAGGATCACAACCAGCTGCTACTGACCAAAGGGGACCTGAACCTGGGGATCACTCTAATCAACATGTGACACAATATGTTTACCAACCCCCGCAAACAACAGGAGCAGAGGAAATGGTAGAAACCATCCCCCCCGCCCTAATCGCCACCAATCCCTGGCCTGGAGACATCGCTCAGAAAGAACTGACTACTCCTACCAAGGAGCCCACCCGCATACTAGGAATGATAATTCCAATGGTCATATTAATGTGGTTAATAATAGATTTGCGGCCCTAATGAGTGATTCTTAAGGAAGGCCTCTGAATACTGGTGACAGTCATGAATTGCCCTGCTCACGTCAAAATGAGCATGAGACAAATCTCTCTGCTTGGGATTTTCGGCCAGCCACTCGAAACCGAAACAAACAAAACGGGGACGCAAGAGAGGGTGCAGAGGGGGGAGGAAACTACACCCCAAACAGACAGAGGAGGACCTAGTGAATAATGGTATCATTAACCTTAGTTCACAACAACTCACTACGGATGAGTTGACAACTTTGAACAGGGGTCTGAAATTTGTTCCATCACGGAATTTGAACAAGTTTCAGACATTTATTGACATACAGAAATTCACCCGTAAACTTAATATGAAGAGATACATCCTAAGCAACCCTGCTAGACAACTAAGCAGAGAAAATCCTGTGGTTATGCACTCAGGAATGGCTAACGCCTCTGTTTAATCCAGCGAGTACCCAGGCTCCTAATCTAAACGTCTTTCGAGATCTACTACTGAAAGATCTCGAGGAACTAAGGGTTAAACCCGTTCAACTCCATTCCAATTTAAAAACAGGAATGGAATCTCTGTGTGAAAGGAAGGATATTGTAGTACGCCCTGCAGATAAGGGGGGGGGGGTGTCTTAGAAATTTTAATTTTGCACGTACATAATTAATATTAGCTATAAAAACCTTCTTGTCTATATAGAAATTAAAGCAAACGATAGGGGTGTGAAAAAGAGAAAAAGGATTACATTTATTGATACATAGAAGAAGCTTATCTCAATCTGATATTCGTAACTATTAACATAACAGATATCACCTCTAAAACCAAGATGGTTTCAATGTTACACAATTATACAAATGATAAAATATTGCTTCAATGGACACATCAGTATTTATAGGAAAGGAAAAATCACAGAGATGAAGAAAAGTAATGATTAGAAATTACCCAATGTCCCTAGGTGAGGTTACAGGAATAGTGTTGCCAGATTACAAAGAAAACTAAGGCCTAACTCAGATATGGTTACTACGGACATTCATGGACTCCTAATATACTTTTAGGCAAAATCATAAGATAGAAGGAAAGTATGAGAGAGAGAGAGAGAGAGAGAGAGAAAGGGAAAGAGAGAGGCAGAGAGACAGAGGGAGGGAGAGACAGACAGAGGGGGAGAGAGACAGGGAGAGAGGGGGAGAGGGTACTTTACCAGGCTGTGGTCTACATCAGGACATCCTACACTGCTGATCTCTCTATCAGGACTGACTTGCCTGTCTTTTATACCCCTGAGCCTATAATCTTTCCCTCCCAAAAAACTCAAGTTCCCTAGGATTTGATCATAAGGACCCCCAACCGGTAATTTCCTGCTGTCACATATCTATGCCAAGGGATGTTTAGGAGTTTGCATATCCATGCATTAATTGACCCCTACCAACTTTCCTTGTGATCGCTCATGTACCTGTGTATTCCCATACTTGCATATGACACCTGGCCAGCCTATTGTCTAATTAACACAGTAATGTGTTTTTGTTCAATCAGACATAAGGAGGATGGCAGGAAATTCTGTAAACACATACTATTGTCTAATTAACCTAATGTGTTTATTTCAATCAGACATCAAAAGACAGGAAATTCTATTAATACAATGAGGGGACATCTACTATCAGGAAAGAAATGGTTACTATGAAATGGTATGCCGCTATCGTCTGACCACGTATATTTACCAATTTAGGGGTACAAAAGATGCAGAGATATATACAGATATATATATACACGTATACATACATACATACATATATTTATATATATATATATATATATATATATATATATATATATACATATATATAGATATATACATACATACATATACATACACCTCAATCAGGGGCATGATAGTTGAATTCAGGATATACAGTAAGTATGAAGATCAATCTCTCCACCACAGTCCCCCCTGAAGTTCCTTCTGGAACTTATGTCCTCCTTCAATGATCCAGTATCCACTCACAATGGCCCAGAACCCCCCACCCTTCCCCCCACCACCACTGCGGCCTCTTCCTTTCTTGAACTCGCCGTAACTCATCAATGTAGACTTGAGACAGTCCTGGTGCCTTTGAGGCTTCAGATCCAAACCATGAGTGTCTGTACTGCAATGTTTCATCACCCCTCTGCATTGGAGGAGTGGAACTCCAACATTGATGGCGGGATCCTTACATATTTAGTCCTGTATCCTGGAAATATGGTGTTATAATTGTCACAATTGGATCGGACCGCGAGACAGCACTTTTTCAGCATGATGAAGGAAAGTTCAGGAGAGTCTTCTCCGTGGCACGTTTGTCTCAAGAAATAATGACTTGGTTTTCGTTGCTTCTTCAGGTGGTGGTTGGGTGGGCCTCCGGACAGTCATTTATGAATACAAAAGGAGAACGTCAGTGTACAGTTTCTGGAGGAATGTCAGATAGGAGCAGTGGGGTGGCTATAAAGCTGTAGGTAGACTAGGGGAGGTAGAATTACATTTGGGAGGTAAAAAAAAAACAGAAATGCCCAGGGATAGTTTGGTTTCTCTGGGTGTACAATATGGCACTGGCGGGCGGGAATGCTCACGCCTCTTATAAAAAAAAACTAATTATATGACTGATATCCTAGTTACATTATCCTGAGAAGATGGATGAAAGAAACCAAAATAACAACTTAGAGAGTATACTATTACAGAAAGAAAGGACGAGAGGTGAGTAATGACAAAGAATAAGGAAAATAGAGGAGAAGAAAAAAATAATACACCTAAACGTAAAAAACTACCGATTTAATGCTGCTCCAACCAAGATCTTCAGTTTACATTCCACTTTAGGTCGTTAAAAGAGCATTGAATCGGTATCCAAAAAAATTTAAATACCTAGTTTTCCTGCCAACTTTAGCTGATAGTGAGAAAAAAATATTTTTGTTAAAAAAACGACTCCTCTCTCATACTAGTAATTGGTGGTATGTTTGCCGGTCAGGTACACAGATAATAACGAGAGAGAGATGATTAAAATTTGTAGAATTTAGGTAAACCTGACGCACTTTATTATTACAAATTGAAGAGGCTTATCCCTAGAACAACAAGAAAAAAACAAAATATAGTTCTAGAGTCCTCTCTTAAAGAGGAACAAAAAAAAAAAAAAAAAAAATTAAAAATAGACTCCTTTCCCTTATTAGTGATCAACAGGTGAACATGATCATGGTCACTCAACAATTTACAAGTCGGGTTAAAAACATAAAAATAACAAAATTTAAAAGGAGAGGCTAAACAATGGTTGCCAAAAAAACTCTTAGAATTTAGTCAAACCTGACTGTACTTATTACTAAAAAAATTGTAGAGGCTTTTCCCCAAACCAAACACTGCATTATTAGTATTTTCAGGTCTATGCACTATTCCCCCTCCTTCAGGTGGACAAAGTTCAAACCTTTTGGAACTTTTCTCACCTGAATGAAATGAGAAAGAGAAAAAAACTTCAAAAAATTAAAAGTAAAAAAATTATAACCATAACACTACAGGGAGAACAACAAAAACGGAAAATTGTATACTCACCTTTCCGTAATTTTCCTTTCCTGACGCATCTTCATGGCAGCACACACTGGGTTGTGACTCCGCCCCCACAACCTGACAGGATTGGTTAGCTATAAATTTGAAGGGGAGACGCCCCGCATCATTCTCTGTATATATCATCATAAAACAGCAGGGTGGGCATCTGTGTGCTGCCATGAAGATGCGTCAGGAAAGGAAAATTACGGAAAGGTGAGTATACAATTTTCCGTTTTCCTGACGCATTCATGGCAGCACACACTGGGATATAACTCGCCAGTCGGGAGGGTGCAAGAAAACAGTAATATTTATTCTTTATAGCGCTGAGGAATTTGCTCTAAGAACAGATCTGCCGAAGTCGACGACGGTAGCCAGGAGAGCAGAATTCACTCTGTAGTGAGAAATGAAGATGTGTTGGGTAGACCAAGTTGCTGTTCTGCCTATGGTTTCCGGTGAAGTCCCGCAATATGCTGCCCAAGAAGTGGCCTCTGCCCCTGTCGAATGAGCCCTAATGCCCTCTAGGAGTCGTAAGTTGCTGGATGGAATAGGTCTCTTTGATAGCTTTAACAACCAAGAGGTAATGGTACGGGAGGTAGCTGGCTGACCTTGTCTGCTCCCGTGTGGGATAATCAAGAGAGAATCCGTCTTCCTGAGATGTAGCTGTGACGTAACTGGAGATGGTAGACTTGACATCCTAGTCATGGGACTCGCCCCTCTCATTAGTAAAAGACGAAAGGACGATGTCCTGCTTATAATGAAAGGAGGAAGTTACCCTTGGATAAAAATGGTCTGAGGGCTTCAGAACCACTCTGTCAGGGAAGAACACTGAATAGGGGTTCCATAGCCATAAGTGCTTGTATCTCCGATGCCCTCTTAACTGAGGTGATAGCAATATGGGAAGCCATCTTCAGAGCTAGGTTCCACGGTGAGACTAAGTTGAATGGAGAAAAAGGTGGATTGGACTCGAGTACTACAAAGAGATCCCCTGTTGGAAAGGCTGGCCTCCTAGGTGGTCTGATCTTACGTAGGCCCTGAGGAACAGAGTGACCGGATGATGAAGAGCCCATCTAGTACCCGTCATGGCTGAAAGGGCAGATTCTTGCACATTCAGGGTACCCAAGCCTGGGCCCTTGTTAAACCCTGACTGAAGAAATTCAAGAATTTGAGATGGGATTCCAATCTCTTTGCTGCGATGACCCGAACCTCTCCCAGATCCTAGTATAGGTGACATCAGTGGAGCCCCTCAGAGCTTGTACTAAGGTTGATATTACCTCCTGAGAGTATCCTAGTTCCCCTAACCTAGCCCTCTCAGCTTCAAAGCTGGCAAATGCAGCTTCTCTGGGCTGGATGGAAGAATTGCCTCTGATGTATGAGATCCCAGGTTACTGGAAGATGTATTGGAGGCCGTGTACCTAGTTGTAGCAGGGTCGTAAACCATGGCCTCCTCAGCCGAAACGGTATTAGTACAATAACTGTGGCTGAGGACTTCCGAAGTCGGGACAGGAATCTTGTAATCCGAGAAGTTGGAAGAAAAATGTACCCTAGCTCGCAGCTCCATGGAAGAACTAGGCAGTTTGTCCCTTCAGGTAATGGAAAGTGGGCTCTGGACAGGAACCTCTGACACTTGGAGTTCTTTGGCGTGGCCGCTAGGTCGACTTCTGGTACTCCACAAGTTTTCGTAAGAATGGAGAATACCTGTTGGTTCAGGGACCGTTCGTTGTTTGAAAGTGTCTCTCGGCTTAGGTAGTTGGCCAACGAATTCTATGTTGCTGGGACGCATACTCCCCACAGATCTAACAGGTGCACTTGTGCCCCTTCCATTATGGGCGAACTTCCTCCTGAAGTGTGCGACTCCTGATGCTCCCCTGTCTCTGGATACATGACACCGCCACTTGTTGTCCATCCTGATCAGGACACTCTTCCTCTCAAGAAGAGGCGCAATGGCCAGGAGGGCCTAAAAGGCTGCTCTGAGCTCTAAAATATTTGACACTATGCCCTGTGCCCGAAAATGCCACTGTCCTTGGGCTACTCAGTCTAGATAGTGTGGACCCCATCACCCCTGGCTGGCGTCCGATGTTACTACTTCTGGACTTTTGGAATGGACTCCCTGAGGTCGGACGGGTGTGTCCACCACCATACTAATTGCTTTACCCAGTTCGGGATGTGAATGGTTTGGAGTATTGACGTTCTATTCCACTGCCTGAAAAAGGAGTTCTGTAAGACTCACATGTGCCACAGGGGCCACTGTATCAAGGGTATGGATGCTGACATGGACCCCAGGGAACTGAGGCAGGCTCTGACAGTTAGACGTCTGGATGATAGCAGACTCTGTATCTTCTGGAGCAAGGGCTTCAGCCTCTCTTGAGGGAGTTGCACCCGGTACAACCTGGTTTTTTGTTCTGCCCCTAGGAACACCCTAACTTGCCGAATGCTCTGGGTGCTGAGGCGATGCCGAATGGGGGGCACCAAAATTGGAAATGGGATTGATCGATTGAGAACCGAAGGGACCTCTGGAAGGTAAGATGAACTGGGATGTGAAGGTAAACGCCCGAAAAATCTAGAGATAGCATCCAGTCTCCCACGTCCACTGACAACAAAATGGACTGAAGGCTTTTCCAATCTGAGGGCCTCTATTTTGATCGTCTGTTGAACTTCTTTAGGTCCAAGACTGGACGTAGATCCCCGTTTTTTTTTTGGTACCAGAAATAAAGGGGAATAATACCCCCTCCCTTTCTGGTGCGGAAGTACTTGGTAGGCTGGAATGTGTTCCCTGGCAATGTGCCCATGAATTTCCAATTGTGACCGGTCTTGATAGAGGATAGTGTTCATGGATCTGTTATACGAGTTGCCCATATCCGAGCGAATCTCTTGAGTCTGGTGCTCACCTGAGCTGGGTGGGCAGACGGACCCTCAAAAAGGACTTCTGCTGTTCCCCAGCTGTGATTGGCTTACTGTATCTACATGAAGGATGGTCGAGTCTTCCAGTCCCTCCTAAATTCCCTGCCGGGGCGGTAGGATCTAACATCCCTGTACTTGACAGGAAGATCACGCCTGTAAGCGGGGCCCTTCTGGGGCTCTGGTTTTCCTATCAGAGAAATCAGCCCAGACTTTCCCCCGGTAACCTTGGAGATGGCCGAGTCCATCTTTGTGCCGAATACACTTGAGCCGCCATATGGAATTTTGCACCAGTTAATTTTGACGCTGCCTTTGCTATCCAGGGTTTCAGCCATAAGGCTCTTCCCAGCCATGAAGTCGCCCCCTTAGGAGCCGTAAGCCAACTTAATTTTCCTGCAGGGAGGAGAATATCTTCCCCTGGTCGGCTCCTTCTAGAATGGGATTCTCAATATTAGCTGCCTATGCAGCGATAGTTTTAGCGACTGCCGCTGTGGTGATAGCCGGCCTACAAGCGGCTCCTGTCGTGGAGCAGGCTTTCTTCAGTTCTATATTGATTTTACGATCAAGGAAAGGTAACCCGGAAGGTAACTGCGTCTTCAATCGGTAGAGAAACGTCTCTAGCGAGTCGCATTAAAGATGAATCGACCGTAGTTGCATTGATCAAAGAATTCGACTCCCACAAGGGGTACAATCTGCAAACTTGTTGCTCATACTGGGCCGCTTATGCGACCCCCCCACTTATCCTTTATGAGGTTCTCCAGCTCTTCGATGAAGGGAAATGATTCAGGACCCCCTTTTCAGCACCGGGAAATATTTCTGAACCTTCAGAAGTTCTGCCATAACCTCCTCCCAGCCGATCGCTTCCTTGACTGAATGGGCAAATGGTTCAACCAAAAAGAGACAGTCCGACGCCTGCTCACACTCCTCATTCTTAGAGAGGGTTACTGCACCCTGGCGTAACGGCCGGGCGAAGTGCTTGGGGAAGGATCGCCCACATATGATCCCTGTGGCGATTCTCCTAGGAGCTCAGTATCTACTCTGGCCTCTGAATCCTTGGTTACTTCAATGAAGCACGAGCGGCAGGCCAATTCCCCTGGCAAGGCTGGCGCCCCGCATATTTGGCAAACATTTGCCGTGGTGCGGGTAAGATAGCTCTGTCTGGGATGAAGGTAATCGTCTGCGGTGGGACCGACTATGACGGGAGTGCTGTGACGCGAGCGGCTATGCCTTGATTGAAAAAATCAAGAGGGTAACCTTGAGCGATTTCTTGCGCCTTCTGCCGGAAGCATGGCTAGAATCTTACTCTGAGCCGCAAACTTGCGTCTCTTGACCCGATAGGGCTACCAAAACTGTAGCGTCAGTGGCCAGGCTCTCTTTTTTGTCTCCCCTCTACTTACCACCTTCTGGACGGCCTCTATACCTGGTCAGCTGATGGTGGTCTGCGAGGGCAGTGGCCCCCATGAGGATAGCAGAGAGACAGCCCGAAAAGGTGGGAAAAAAAGAGAGAAGGGAAAACATTACAATATGTTCCCCCCCAACATTTCTATTTATTAAATTAATATAATAATTTTATATACATATATCTATCCTTTTTTTATTTTTTTTATTTTTTTCAGATTATATTAATTGTTTAATTATGGATACACTTTCTCCTATGGTATGTTATAAATTAATATATAAATGTATTAAATGAATGAATGATGAAAACTTATATAGCGCGGCACATGCAAACTGAATCGCCTCTGGGCGCTTGTATTATATCTTCTATCCTATTTGTTCCTTTTTTTTTTTTGTGTGTGTAATCAATTAGCCCAGGCTGATCTGGGACATGCCTGCACACACCTGGTGCAATCTTCACTCTGAGTAGAGCAGAGCAGCAGTGTGGCAGCCAGAACTACAGAGCAATAGGACTGTTTCTTTTTTCCTTCTTTTTTTTTTTTTTAATGACGCGCGCATGCGCAGAAGCGTCCCGCTCGCCCGGCGCCATTTTGGAAGAGGGCAGAGGAGACAGGCGGCGTCATCACTGAGCAGCGCGCATGCGCAGAGCGCCAAGGGGTACGCAGCGTTGCCCCCGAGAAAATGGGGTGTCAGAGAAACCACAGGGCTCAGCAGAGCTGAGAAAAAAACAACAGGCAGACAAAGGTACAAAACGGACTAACCTTAGGTGGTAAATGTAATGATACAAATACCTTTGTGGAAGCACACACTGCACTGGAAGGAAAGACAGAGCGAAAGTGGGGGCCACTGCGAGATTTGAAGCTTTTTTAAAGCCTGCTACAGATGCCAGTATAATTCCAGAGCCCCTGAGACCACCAGAACGGGGTTCCCACCATAAAGCTCATTTAGAGACTGTACAGGAGGGACTTCCAAACAGGAGAGGCTGAACCTGCTGGGGCGATTTGCGGTAAGAGGCATGCTTCTTGCTTGTTCGTCCAATCTTGTCAGGTGAGGATAAAAAAAGAGAATGATGCGGGGCGTCTCCCCTTCAAATTTATAGCTAACCAATCCTGTCAGGTTGTGGGGGCGGAGTCACAACCCAGTGTGTGCTGCCATGAATGCGTCAGGAAAATAATAATAAAAACTGACAAAATAAAAATAAAATATTAAAAAATAATAAAAAAAATTAAAAATTGATTAAAAAAAGAATAAAAATAGAGAAAAAATAACAAATGAATAAAGAAAAATAACGTTTACAAAAATTTAAAAAAGTATAAAAAATTCTAATCGAAATTTGTTTCTGTAGATGTATGGGGTGTCAGGTTTGATATCAAGCCTTTTCTCTGGGGTAACAAGGGTGCGTCCTTGTGTCTCGGCTATATCTATTCCCAGGACCGGGGAAGACGTACAGTATACTCCCTGAGGTAATGTACCCCGCGGAGTATGGTTCAACTCGTAGGCAGAATATAGGGCATCATTGGACATCCGATAGCAGCACCAACCCCCTTGCCTCGGTCCCGTAATAGTGACCTGCATCGGGAACCGCCCCCTGGGTGCAGTTTACTAAAGTTTTTGGCCCTAAAACATCCTGATTTCCATCTCCCTTGTTACCCCCTTCCCTGCTCACCCTGAGGACTGCTCCAGAACCTCTGGAACTCCTCACCCCCTATGTTCAGCCAGGCGCTACCCTTTCCACACCTAGGTGTCCCTAAACAAACCTATTTTATTCCGTGAAGCCTACCCCACTTCCACCTAAAATGTTTTCTCAGCCAGCTCCATATCAGAGAATTCCCAGCCGTTATTATTTTTGTTCCACCCCCTTCCTTTACATTATAAACTTAGAGATGAGCCTTTCTATTCATGCCTTGCACAACCTTTTGGCACCATTTAAATCATGTTGCCCAATCTTACCTACCCAACTTCTAACTCCTCCCCGTATCCCAACGGAAGTTTCAGTAAGTGTAAAGAGGATGTCGGGTTTGCCATAAAACCTTTCCTCCGGGCGACTCGGGGTGCGACCTGGGATTCCTTCTATATCCATCCAAAGGACAAGAGAATAGGTACAATAGACTCCCCGAGGTAGTGTACCCAGTTGAGTACAATTCAATCTAATGCTGACAACAGTGCATCACTAGACATGTGATACCAGCACCTGTACCCCAGTATTCGGTATTAGTTCCATGGCTAACACCCCATCGGAATCCTCCAGGACAAAGAAACAAAACTCGTCTATGTCCTAAATAATACCTAGGTGTTTTCTCCCTCACAATGATCTCCCCATTCAGAATACAGAGTGAAATACCTTCCCAACATTCCTCATTCACCACCGTGGTCACTTGATTTAGTGTATACTCAGCACATACAGGGTAATAGGTTTCTTATCAACCACTGTGAGATGCTGAAGCGACGTGGTACCGGCCTACTGTACCCTGTTAGCCAGCGTTTATTCCCTTCTTTTAACAGGGCATGTTCCTGTATGTAGTTACTCACCTTACTCGTGTCGGGATTCAACCTCTCAGGTGAGACATCAACTAGGGGTACCTCACATGTCCAGTAAACAAGAGCTTCTCTGTAGGACTGCTAAGCTTGAGACCCTACCTCTGCGAGGAAGTTTTCACCCCCTTGATGTATCACCTGGCATCCTCTAGTTTGGCCAACAGACACCTTATTATGCAAAGGTGCCAGTCTCCAGGGTACCTGCCCCACATACATTTAGGTTATCGTAGTCACCCATTCAAACATTTCCTTCTTTCAATTCCTGCCTGGATTCACAACCCTCAGAACAGGATGGACTCCAGGGTTTAACCCAATAGGGTCTGATAACTTAGTACCCAAGTTGACCGTGACATATGCACAAAGTTCCGTCTCTGCCCAAAGTTCCATCCCTGCCCCTAGGGATGGGAATAGAACGAGTTGGATTACCTAACCCCTCCCGGATATGTAGCCCAGGGTCTCCCAATGTGTTCCTGATTATCTCCAGCTCTATAGTAATTACGGTACCCAGTGACCCACCTCCCACTCCAAAGACAGTTGCCCTTGAGCCTCTCTTTTTCCTAAGTATGGGAAATAGTCTGGATACCCAGATTGAAAACCACCTGCCACCAGGTGCACCCACTACCTCCTAGAGGCTGCACACCTTCTCCCCCGCTCTATCAGTAATTAGACTATGTTATCCTTCACCACTACAAAACAAACTGCCTCCATTATTCAGACAGGACCCACATGGAAGACAGGAGTCTAGTGCCACCCTGGGGTACTTATCTTCTTGGCATGCAAGTCACAGACCACCCATTAAAGTACACAAGTAATCTAGGACAGGAAGGACACCTTTGGATATTAACTGAGGAGAATACTACATGCCCACATATATATCGGAAGCGAGGGCCCTTGGAATAGCCAAGAGCTGGTATCTTTTCATACGATCTTCCTACACACCTTTTCTCCAGACTCAATCAAAACTATACAATACAAGGTCAGACCTATACACTTTCAACTCGTATGCAATCAGGCAGGCCCTCATACCACATGTCTGCAGGTAAATCTAAAAGAAATTGTAAAACACAAATTGCATAATGTGTATCCAGCTCAAGGGACTGGTGCTACCCAACACAACTGACCAATATCCTAAGAAAAAAAAAAAAAAATCCCTTGCAGTACTGAACAGTAGGGGGTACACAAGGCGATCAGTGTACCTGGACACACACAGCTATTCATTAGGCAATTGGTAACAATTAGCCACCACAACTGACAAAAAGAAATTCTAGGAGAAAAATAGTGTTGCACGGTGACCCGGAAGGAAACCGTTGTGAACTCCATTTGGGGACATACAGATAGCTAGGGACATTAGCATACCTTAGCCTGAGGCAATATGACCTTGTACAGCCAGGCTTAACAGCGGGGGGGGGGGGGGAGTTTAAGCTGTGCTAAACACATGTCTGGCCAAAGTAGCATCAGTTCCTTTACTTTTTTTTTTTTAGCTATGGAACTACACGTGTCAGCATGGCTGATCTTCGGTAATAAGAAAACAGATATGCCACGGATCTATGGCTGATCCATTTTAAACTTTGGAGGATACCCCAAAACTCTTTTATCACAAAAAAACAGTACCCCTGACCGCTACTTAGCCTAATATATGTGTTAGAGTGCCAATTATCCCCTGCCGTCTTACTCAACTTTTCATTAAAAAAATTAATACGTAGACTTCAGTTAGTTGGTTCTGCTATTCAGTGGATCAGAACATACCATCCACGTTAGGTGGTCCAAAAAACATAGTCCGATGGACTGACAACTAGACGGTAGTGGTCATGAAAACCTAAAAAACATTGTGAAACCTGACTGACTGACCAACTTAAAGTTGTCTTATTCTGAAAGACTGAAAACCCAGTTATCAAATCTGTAAAACACAAAATAAAAGTTAGTAATAAACATTCAAAAACAAAAAAAAATATTCTTATCCTGGAAACAAATCAATGGTTATTTACCGGTAACAATACATTAGCATATGAAACACAAATTTCCATTACATTACATTCCCTGTGCACTTTTTAAAATACCAAAAAAATTGTTGAGCTCAACTTTTCATTTATATGTATTATTTAATACATATAGACTTCCACGTGGACTTCGTTTATATATATATATATATATATATATATATATATATATATATAAAACAGGAGGAAAAGAAAAAGATGTTTTTCTTTTTTCCTTTTTTATAGTATACTAATAGTTCCCCCCAAAAAAAGAAAAATGTATTCACCATGGTTAAAAATGAGCAGCTCAAAACAAACACAAAACACAAAGTGCCCCCTTTGTCCGGCAAGACAGTTATACTTTACCATACTGAGCACACTGAAAAACTTCAAAACAACAAACTGTTTCTTCTATGGAAGCAAAATTACAGTTAATATTAGGAGGCTTTTTACTTTTGTTTTACAGTTCAATTGTTTGCATGACAATACAGCTGTTCACACATTCTCACAGACCTGGAAAGAAGGGGGGGTCATTTGGGCTGTCAGCAGCTGAGAACACACGTCACACACACACACCATTCAATGTGTCAAAGAAATAGGTTGAACTACAGAACACCATTCATAACAAACACAAAACATCACAATCCATGGATCTCACACACTTCCTCACAACACACTTAGCTAGGTCAAATATGACCTCAAGACCATACACAGATCATCCTGTTCTTTATCATACTTGAATCCATAACCTCTGTTCCTCACTACTACATTTTAGTGGCTGACCCTGCTTGTCCGTATTAGAAAATACTCACCTCATCAGTTCTGTTCATCCCTGTAACTCCAAGCATCCTTTAAAATACCGTTTCCAGTCCAGCGATTCCCAATATTGCATATTTCACAACCCAAGGTCCATATTTATCTATCCTTTCTTCCTTCCGGGTCGAGTGGTAAGGTTCCCCACGGTTAGACCCTGGAAGTGATTTGATTTCCCATCCTTCTATGGACGAAGGACCTTGAGCTGTTCCAGCAGACCTTTAGAGGTTGCTATATCCCAAAGCTAGCTAGGCTTTGTCCAATGATTGGGTCGACAGGTACCGCCCCTGCCGCCTTTGCCCCCTCTTCTTCACTACTTGTCATCAAGCGACTATAGCCCTTCGAAAAGTTAGCCCGGATTTTCCAAACTAAATAAGTTTAAAATCCCCGTGGACTTTCCATTGTATTTTAAAAGAAATGCTCAGTGTACCACTGGGCTTTCTAAGCGTTAAGCTTGATTAGACCATATGATTGTTTGTAGGGTAGGAGGCAATTCTAACTGACGCTCAATGATCTTTTAGCAGTCACAATACAGCCAGTGTTTGCAGATCTAATTACACCGTTAGTTTACACAGAAAGATAGATTCACATACATCCAGATAATTCAGTGTGATTTAGTCTCCGTTTCCCCTGATGCGATTTGCCATGTGACCTTGGACAGTCGCATTACAAATCGCAGCCCACTGTTTTCAATAGCCCCCATTCCACTCTATGTGTCTCAAAGCTGCTGCGACTGTTAAGGTACATGCAGCATTCTGATGCGACTTCTGGGTCAAAAACCCATTCAAGGCCACACCATAGTCGCACTACAGCTGCATCTCACAATCGCATCCTGTATCAGGCGACATTGGAGTTGCACCAGTGGAAACGCAGCCCAAAAGCATAGGTGTGTTTCACTCACAAGATTGGCCTAATATTCAAAGGGTTCACTGAAATTTATTTTTGGCAGAGACACACTGGGCCAGATTCCCGTAGATTTGCGGTTTTCCGGCGTAGCGTGGCGTATCCCATTTACGCTACGCCTCCGCACCTTTTACGGGCAAGTGCTGTATTCTCAAAGCACCTGCTCCGCAATTTGCGGCTGCGTAGCGCAAATAGGCCGGCTCAACTGTGCGTAATTTAAAGTAGGAAGGAGGGGGGGGCGTGCTGTGTCTAAATTAAGTGCGCCCCCGCGCCAAACGAACTGCGGATGCGTCGGCCATAAACATAGCCCACTGGGCATGCTCCATAGTACGCTGCAAATTGGTTTCAACGTGAACGTAATTAACGTACAGCCCCATTCGCAACGAGCTACGTAAACAACGTACACAACGGAAAAACCAGACGTTGTCCATACCTAACATGGTGTACGCCAGACCTACGCAAGGTCACCCCTCCTTCTAGCAGGGGTAACCATACGCTCACGCAAACTATGCTAACTACGACGATGGCACGCAATTACGCTCAGGAATCGGGGTACAACGCTCATTTGCATATTCAATGCAGAAATCGACGGGAACGCCACATAGCGGCCAGCGTAACATTACAACTTAGATCCGACGGTGCAAGTGACTTATGCCAGTTGGATCTAGGCAAAATCCATGCGTAACTGATTCTAAGAATCCGTCGCATAGATACCCAGGGCCAGAAACCAGAGACACAACGGTGTATCTGGAGATACACCGTCGTAGCTAGCTGAGAATCTGGCCCACTGTTTTCAAGATTCCAAACAGCATCCTTATTATTCGCACTGACACCCTGATGCAAATTCATTTTATATATCTACATTATTCAAAATCAGTCTCATCAACATAAAGGGTTACATAGACAAAAAGTAAAAGGTTAAGTTCTGAAAAGTTAGTTTGTTAGGTAAAAAAACGGTTAAAACAAAAGACTTAAAAACCAGTTCTGTATACCATACAAAAAAATCATATTTATCCAAACTTCAAACTCGCCTATCACACGGGGAAACATTTGTCTTAGAAATATTAATTTTGCACGTACATAATTTAATATTAGCTATAAAAACCTTCTTGTCTATATAGAAATTAAAGCAAACGATAGGGGTGTGAAAAAGAGAAAAAGGATTACATTTATTGATACATAGAAGAAGCTTATCTCAATCTGATATTCGTAACTATTAACATAACAGATATCACCTCTAAAACCAAGATGGTTTCAATGTTACACAATTATACAAATGATAAAATATTGCTTCAATGGACACATTAGTATTTATAGGAAAGGAAAAATCACAGAGATGAAGAAAAGTAATGATTAGAAATTACCCAATGTCCCTAGGTGAGGATACAGGAATAGTGTTGCCAGATTACAAAGATAACTAAGGCCTAACTCAGATATGGTTACTACGGACATTCATGGACTCCTAATATACTTTTAGGCAAAATCATAAGATAGAAGGAAAGTATGAGAGAGAGAGAGAGAGAGAGAGAGAGAGAGAGAGAGAGAGAAAAAGGGAAAGAGAGAGGCAGAGAGACAGAGGGAGGGAGAGACAGACAGAGGGGGAGAGAGACAGGGAGACAGGGAGAGAGGGGGAGAGGGTACTTTACCAGGCTGTGGTCTACATCAGGACTAGTGTTGAGCAGAATATGCCATATTCGATTTCGCGATATATCTCGAATATATAGTCGAATATTCGAGATATATTCGTTAAATGCGAATATTCGTGATATTTTTGGGAAATGAAATGATTGCGAAATTTCGCTATTGCGAATGCGAATGCGAATTGCGAATGCGAATGAAATTTCGAGAAATGCGGAAGGAGCACTCTGATTGGCTCAGAATATTCGTGATATTTTATAATACAAAATAATTGCGAAATTTCGAGAAATGCGGAATGGAGCACTCTGATTGGCTCAGAATATTCGTGATATATTACAATACAATATAATTGCGAATATTCGGCAAATGCGGAAGGAGCACTCTGATTGGCTCAGAATATTCGTGATATTTTATAATACAAAATAATTGCGAAATTTCGAGAAATGCGGAATGGAGCACTCTGATTGGCTCAGAATATTTGTGATATATTACAATACAAAATAATTGCGAATATTCGGCAAATGCGGAAGGAGCACTCTGATTGGCTCAGAATATTCATGATATATTACAATACAAAATAATTGCGAATATTCGGCAAATGCGGAAGGAGCACTCTGATTGGCTCAGAATATTCGTGATATTTTATAATACAAAATAATTGCGAAATTTCGAGAAATGCGGAATGGAGCACTCTGATTGGCTCTAAATATTCGTGATATTTTATAATACAAAATAATTGCGAAATTTCGAGAAATGCGGAATGGAGCACTCTGATTGGCTCAGAATATTTGTGATATATTACAATACAAAATAATTGCGAATATTCGGCAAATGCAGAAGGAGCACTCTGATTGGCTCAGAATATTCTTGATATTTTATCGTAATTTCGCAAAAATGCGAATGAGAAATTGATTGCGGAATTTCGACAGTAACACTCTGAAATCGAATATATGTGTTATTTTAGCTAAAAACAATATTGCGAATTTCTCGAAAATAATCGCGCGATATCGCTATTGCCGAATAATCGCATTGTGATTTTTCGGCAATATAAAATGATCGCTGCAGCTACTCGGCCCAAGGTCTCTAATCATACCAGCAATGCTTTTAGACGTCGATGGGGATCTCTAGGATGTGATCTGTTCTAAAAAAAAATTGAAAAAATACGAATATTCGAAATAGCGAATATTCACCGCGAAATTCGGAATATATTGCGAATACTCGAATATGCCATATTCGAGCCGAATATTCACAATACGAATATTCGTGAGCAACACTAATCAGGACATCCTACACTGCTGATCTCTCTATCAGGACTGACTTGCCTGTCTTTTATACCCCTGAGCCTATAATCTTTCCCTCCAAAAAACTCAAGTTCCCTAGGATTTGATCATAAGGACCCCCAACCGGTAATTTCCTGCTGTCACATATCTATGCCAAGGGATGTTTAGGAGTTTGCATATCCATGCATTAATTGACCCCTACCAACTTTCCTTGTGATCGCTCATGTACCTGTGTATGCCCATACTTGCATATGACACCTGGCCAGCCTATTGTCTAATTAACACAGTAATGTGTTTTTGTTCAATCAGACATAAGGAGGATGGCAGGAAATTCTGTAAACACATACTATTGTCTAATTAACCTAATGTGTTTATTTCAATCAGACATCAAAAGACAGGAAATTCTGTTAATACAATGAGGGGACATCTACTATCAGGAAAGAAATGGTTACTATGAAATGGTATGCCGCTATCGTCTGACCACGTATATTTACCAATTTAGGGGTACAAAGATGCAGAGATATATACAGATATATATATACACGTATACATACATACATATATATATATATATATATATATATATATATATACATATATATAGATATATACATACATACATATACATACACCTCAATCAGGGGCATGATAGTTGAATTCAGGATATAAGTATGAAGATCAATCTCTCCACCACAGGGGGCATTGTCATTCTTGACAAAACCTCTTACCTAGCAGAAATGAAGAGAATTCTATCAGACTCCGAGACCTACGCAATCCCTCCTATGAACCCTACTATACCCTTCAAACAGGAGTTGAAAGCTCTCATTTTGAAGGGTTATGATATGGGTATCCTCAATCAAAAAGAAAAAGAACATTTAATCCCTGTAGCACCGAGGCTACCGGTGATGTATATTTTACCAAAAATACACAAAACCCTGTTAAACCCTCCGGGGAGGCCCATCATCAGTGGTATTGACTCTATTACCTCAAGAATAGGCAAGTATATTGATTTTTACTTGCAACCACTGGTGATGGGCACCCCCTCATTTCTAAAAAGATACTAAACATGTCATAAACCTTCTTGACAACATTGAGTGGAAACCCTCCTATATGCTGGTCACAGCAGATGTGGCATCACTGTACACGTCCATCTCCCACCATCTAGGGCACGAAGCGGTTCAATATTTTTTGTCACAGAATTCTCCTTTAACTAACACACATTGTAGATTTGTGATGGAGCTACTTGATTTTGCTATGGAGCATAACCACTTCTGGCATAATAGTACCCACTACAGACAAATTAGGGGTGTGGCCATGGGAGCAAAGTTTGCCCCCAGCATGGCCAACCTCTTCATGTCTAAGTGGGAGGAGGACACTATACTCCTTGATAGATTACCAAATCTCATCTTCTGGAGAAGATTTATTGATGACGTGTTATGCATTTGGGATGGCGAAGAGGACTCGGTTGATTCATTCATCTCCACCCTTAATTCCAACGCTAGGGGTATTGTCCTGACCCATGAGAAAGGTTCTAGCAAGATTCACTTCTTGGATCTAGATATTTCTATCATTGAGGGTAGGATTGTCACGTCGACATTCTTTAAACCCACGGATAGAAATGGTTACATACCACTTGACTCATGCCCTCATCCTTCATGGTTGAAAGCGGTCCCTAAGGGTCGATTTCTGTGTCTCAGACGAAATTGTACGGACCTGAATGAGTTCTATAGAGAAGCAGAGATTCTGAAATCCAGATTTCTAGCTAAAGGCTATGATGGGGCAAACCTTGATCTTACCATCAGAGAAGAAGGTCAGAGAGATCGTCGTAGTCTCCTGGCTGATAAACCACCAGAGGCCATTACTAGGGAAGATTTCGGCCTGGCTTTCATAACAACCTTCTCAAGCCAACATTGGGCCATTAAAAGAATTATTAAAAAACATTGGCCAGTTATCAAAAATGACAGGATTCTGGGCCCACTCCTAACCACTAATCCAAGAGTTCTTTTCAGGGCTTGCAAAATAAATGCCCTTCAGGGAAGACGACACACTGATTATACCTCTACATGCACTGGTAGAACCTACCCAATTAAAACTTTCATAACCTGTAGTACTAAAAATAAAAATTTGTAAAAGTAAGGGAAAAGGGAATGGGAATAATTGCGCTTAGTAAAAATGTATATAAGTGAAACAATTAAGATAGGGTCCTGAGAAGGACGTCCTGCTGCTAAACACTACAACTTAGATATAAAGTGTAAAGAAAAATGTGCAAAAACAGTGTAGCGCTGGACAGCATATACCACATAAGTATCTAAAGTAACTGGTGTAAACAGTGTTAATCTATAAATGGTAACAATCAAAATGTGAATACACAAAAGCTATAAGTGCATAGGTTGTTATAACACTGTGCCAATCAATATTAAAAGAATTATTAAAAAAACATTGGCCAGTTATTAAAAATGACAGGATTCTGGGCCCACTCCTAACCACTAATCAGAGTTCTTTTCAGGGGTGCCCCAAACCTCAGACACTCATTGGCACCTAATGTGTTAGATATCCCGTCCCAACCTACGTTCTTTGGTGACCTTAAGGGCTTCTACCCCTGCAGAAAATGCAGGGCTTGCAAAATAAATGCACTTCAGGGAAGACGACACACTGATTATACCTCTACAGGCACTGGTAGAACCTACCCAATTAAAACTTTCATAACCTGTAGTACTAAATGCGTAGTGTACCTTCTGAGGTGCCCTTGTGGGTTAGAATACGTGGGACGCACCACGCGCAAACTGCAGGTCAGATGGGGGGAACACATTACTAATATCCTGGCAGGATTTGACAAACATAGTGTGTCCAAACACTATGACCTAAAACACAACAAGAACCCCAAGGGCACTGTCTTCATAGCCTTGGAGAAATATGTTCCCCATTGGAGAGGTAGTAATAGCAAGAGAACAATCTCCAGGGCCGAAACTAATTGGATACACAAGTTGGGCTGCCATGTACCTGGGGGACTCAACGTTGAGTGGGACATCAACTGTTTTATCAACAACAGTTGAGGGTCTCACTCACATGGAGTCAACCCCATTCCCTGGGGATTGTTCTATTGCTCGTCCTCTTATTTTTTCCTTTTACATTTGCACTTTACCAATGTTTTTCATTATTCTATAGCCTTTATTGTACTTTTCCACTATGTGGCACTAGCGTCATTGATTCTCCATGGCATTCTGTGCAGGATATTCAATCTCCATGGCATCTTGTGTTCATTCACACCCCTTTTTAATGCATTTTTTAGCCTTATAGTTGTCATGTTTTTATGTTTATATTTTGCTCAACAATGAGTATTAAATATTCACACCAATGCTGAAATTGATCATTAAGGTTAATAAGTTTAATTCCATAACAAGGAATATTCATATTCAGGGAATTTTTGGCTTATTGCTTTTCCTGGAGCGGCAATGCGCCTTTTTCACCACAAGATGGCATAATGATTTCCATTTATAATTGAGTGGTCATACTAGCCTATTATTCCTATTGCTTTTCTTTGAGCAGCAATACGCCTTTTTCACCACAAGATGGCATAATGATTTCCATTCATAATATCAGCCTATTATTCTTTGAGCGGTAATACGCTTTTTTAACCACAAGATGGCATGGTGATTTCCATTCACAATATAGTGGTTATATTAATCTTTCCTGACACAGCATGACAGCATATACGTATGGGAAGGCTCCGCCCCCCTGCCCAATCAGGACCGGTTATACTATAAAAGTAGGTCTCCTCCCCTACCCCCGCATTCTCTGTTTTTTCCTTCACTGCTACAGGCGGTTATACTACTGCTAAAGAAAGCAGGAATTTTTATTTTTCCCTCACCTGGCCGGACACTTCCCGCCAAGCCGCACAGGTTCAAAGCCTCTCCTGTGACGAAGCTCCCCGCTGTACAGGCAGACCTGAACGCCAAATGGGGGAGGCCTCACCCCAGCAGGATCCAGGAAGATGGGGGTGAAGGCATATGGTCTCTAGGGATTGCTCATTTATCATGACGCCATGTATGGACATTCATTGGACTTTGGACATGAAGCATGCAGGTTAGGGTTGCCACCTGTACGGGATTCCCCGGGGCAGTACAGGTCTTCAATCATGTGTCCGGTTTTCAGACTCTCTGAAACCCGGACAGACCATTAGACAGGGGGAGTTTCATTAGCATATGTGTCTATGGGGAGACAGCAGCAGTGTCACTGCTTCTCCATAACCACACTGTGCTGGGGTGATTGCTAGAATACAGCTCATTCCATACAGTTCCCCTCCCCCTCAGGCTCCTGCAGGGTCTCTGTTATCAGTGACTAACTCCCCCCCCCCTATCACTAGTGCGGTGTGCTCAGGGAACCTGGGAGGCGGAGCTGAAGAGGAGATGATGTCGGGAGGAGGAGATAATGTCGGGCTGGTGCTGCTCACACTACATGCAGGGAAGAGGTGAGCTGAGTCGTTAGAGGGAATAGATCTAATCCTCTTAAACACTTGAGCAGTACCCACCCTTGTTGTCTGGTGAGTTGGTACATCCCATACGTATATGCTGTCATGCTGTGTCAGGGAAAGGGAACATTTTATACTTACCTGCGGTAATTTTCCTTTCCTGATGCAAGCATGACAGCATATAGGTTCCCTCCCCTAAAAAAAATAAAAAAAAAAAAAAAAAAGAGAAAGAAATGGCAAATATGGGGCCTGAAACATTTAAAGTAAGGCCTTCCGCAGCGATACTAAATGACGAGAATGCGGGGGTAGGGGAGGAGACCTACTTTTATAGTATAACCGGTCCTGATTGGGCAGGGGGGCGGAGCCTTCCCATACGTATATGCTGTCATGCTTGCATCAGGAAAGGAAAATTACCGCAGGTAAGTATAAAATTTTCCCTTATCAAATGCTCCTTTCTATCCCCGCCTCTACTCAATGGTTTTGTCATACTCTTCCTCTGGGCTGTATAAATAGCGTGTGTGCAATGGCGTACGTGTGCCCCTGATGATGTCATTACGACAAAACGATCGTCGGGCAGACACACTCGTATTGCGCATATGCTAACGGCCTTAGGCGGTCTGATATTCATACAGAGCTTTTTATCCTTGCAAGGACTTTTGTATCACTCTCTATGAATGAGAGTATTTTAAGCTGTTTCAATTTTTTTAGTTTTTAAATAAACCCTCTCGTTTTTTACGCCTACATTTTGGGATTGTCCCTTTCTTTTTTCCCACATGGTGTTTGATAAGCACACGCTCACATACATCTATGCAAGTTCCATTTGGAAGCAGTGGTTAACCCTATGAGGAGCTGTAGATTCTACCATCTAATCTGTGGAGAGATGCGGAATCAATCCTGACACCCCAAAGGATCAGAATTTCCTGCTATGCCTTTTTAGACTACTCCTGAAAGGGATAGTCACAGGCTTTCTGGTAAGCCTTTATTTCTACTGGTGTTGGGCCACTGATGTCTGAAATCTCCCTCCTTTCTCACCTGTGGATCTCCTAATTGGACTTTCATTGTTTGCATCTTTTCATCACCTGCATTGGAAGGGGCTAATAACTCCCAGCTTTTTTTCTGTGGACCAGTGGCGGCTGGTGCTCCATTTTTTTGGGGGGCGCAAACAAAACCCCAGCCAACCCCCCCGCCTCCGGCAACGTCATTAGCAGACAATGGGACCTGCAGACAGACAGATAGATAATTGGATAGACAGACAGATAGACAGAGAGAGAGACATGGATAGATAGATAGATACAGAGATAGATAGATACAGAGATAGATAGATAGATAGATACAGAGATACAGAGATAGATAGATACAGAGATACAGAGATAGATAGATAGATAGATAGATAGATAGATAGATAGATAGAGAGATAGAGAGATAGAGAGATATAGAGATAGATAGAGAGATAGATAGATTCATAGATAGATAGATGCATAGATAGATAGATAGATAGATAGATAGATAGATAGATAGATAGATAGATAGATAGATAGATAGATAGATAGATAGATAGATAGATAGATAGATAGATAGATAGATAGATACAGAGATAGATAGATAGATATATACAGAGATATATATAAACAAGGATAGATATATACAGAGATACAGAGATAGATAGATACAGAGATAGATAGATACAGAGATAGATAGATAGATAGATAGATAGATAGATAGATAGATAGATAGATAGATAGATAGATAGATAGATAGATAGATAGATACAGAGATAGATAGATCTATACAAAGATAGATAGATATATACAGAGATAGATAGATACAGAGATACAGAGATAGATAGATATATACAGAGATAGATATATACAGAGATAGATATATACAGAGATAGATATATACAGAGATAGATATATACAGAGATACAGAGATAGATAGATACAGAGATACAGAGATAGATAGATATATACAGAGATAGATAGATATATACAGAGATAGATAGATACAGAGATAGATAGATACAGAGATACAGAGATAGATAGATATATACAGAGATAGATAGATATATACAGAGATAGATATATACAGAGATAGATATATACAGAGATAGATATATACAGAGATAGATATATACAGAGATAGAGAGAGAGAGAGAGAGAGAGAGGGGGGGCAGATAGAGACAGACAGAGATAAGAGATCTGTGAAGCACAGCTGCAGCAGGACGCAGTACTCTAAGCCCTCACACACATACAGGAGATGTGAAGCACGGCTCTCTGTCCCCCTTCCTCCAGCCCGATCACAGTACAGGCTGAGCATACAGCACAAGGTCATGGATGGGGTGGACAGTGACACTGGACAGGACAGACAATGAGACTCAGACAAATAAAGTGTTTTAAATAAGTTACTTACCTTAGATTCCTTTTGGAGCCAAAAACGAAAGTAACACTGCCCTGGGGAAAGCACCGCCCATTTCCTTCTGCAGAGAGGAAGCAGCAAGTAGGCATGTGCAAAAGTGAAAAATTTGTTTCGTTTCGTTTCGTTTCAATTCGTCATTTAATAAATTTCGTTAAGTTAGGTTCGTTACATGTGTTGAATTCGTTTTCGGAATTCGTTCGTTTTCGACCGAATTTCGAAAAATACGGTCGAAATCGAAAATATTTCGACCTTTTTTCGAATTCGTTCGTTTTCGACCGAATTTCGAAAAAAAACGGTCGAAATCGAAAATATTTCAACGAGATTAGAAAACAAATAGTCTCTTTTCGAATAGAATTTTTTTCGAATTAAATTCGAAAATATATTTTATTTTTTTTTCGAATTCCGATCGAATTTAGTCCGCGGGTATTCGATTCGGAATTCAAAAAAAAATTCGATTTCGACCTTTTTTTTTTTTTTCGAAATTCGGTCGAAAATGAACGAATTCCGAAAACGGTCGAAATTTTTCGCTAATATAGCAATTCGGAAATTCGTATGCATCCGAATGTCCGAATAATGGAAAATTCGTCCGAATTTCGATTCGGAACGAAACGAAATGCACATGCCTAGCAGCAAGACCCAATTGGAGTGGAGAGAATGGAGACACTGGATTGTGATTGGCTCGTGGCGCAAAGCACATAGCCACAGAGCTTAAAAAAAAAACCTGCAAATGAAGCGTCTTGCCTGCTTGCATTGGCATGACGCTTCAATGACTCTATAGCAGTGAACTGTGACCTGCGCCTACCCTGCACATAGTAGTGCTGTTAAAGGACCTTTTTTTTTTTCTTAAAGGGAATTTTTTTTTTTTTATGGCTTTGGGGGGAGGGGCGCCCCCTATGGACGGGCCGCCACTGCTGTGGACTCTATTTGTTTTGCACCTCATATGCTGAATTGGTCACTTTATTTTTACACTGTTTATTTATCTGTTGATATTTATAAGTACTTTATGCTCAGTGCCATATTGATTAGCACAGTGTTATAACAACCTATAGCTTTTGTGTATTCACATTTTGCTTGTTAATATTTATAGATTAACACTGTTTACACCAGTTACTTTAGATACTTATGTGGTATATGCTGTCCAGCGCTACACTGTTTTTGCACACCATTATTATATTAGAATACTATTTGCTAGTGACCATTAGTGTTGCTCACGAATATTGCATATTCGAATGTTCGTGAATAAATCGAATATTGCGGTGAATATTCGCTATTGCGAATATTCGTATTTTTTCAAATTTATTTTTAAAACAGATCACATCCTAGTGATCTCCATCGACGTCTAAAAGCATTGCTGGTATGATTAGAGACCCTGGGCCGAGTAGCTGAGGCGATCCTTTTATGTTGCCGAATATTCGCAATGCGAATATTCGTATTACGAATATTCGCGAATACTTTCTCTGCCCTTCTGTGTTTTGTGTATAAAAAAAAAAATTAGCTTTAGTTTAGTCATATAAGTTTGTGTAAGTAGAGTTAGTGTTTAGTGCATATTAGTTTAGTAATCCAGGAAATGATCTCCGTTTTGCGTGTTGACGAGAATTTCGCAATCAATTTCGCATTCGCGTTAGCGAAATTTCGCAAAATTTTTTTTTGATAAAATATATTCTTCTATATATTCGTGAAATATCGCGAAATCGAATATGGCGTATTCCGCTCATCACTAGTGACCATGCTACGTCTTCTATATTCTAATGTTCAACGTTGTTACTCGACGTACAATATTTAATTGTACACGATATTCTCTGTAATATCTGTAAAACCCAATAAAGTATTTGTTAAAAAAAAAAAGAGGTGCCCCTGTACCAGGAACAGCCAGACGAGTGTGAGGGGACAGAGAAAGACAAAGTAAGGAACCTCTGTTTTTTGCTGGGGGGCCAAAGAAGACGAGAGAAGATGGGACAGCAACTAGTTAAGTCAGAGAAGGGAGTTTCAGCATGTGACCTTGTTGCAGAAAGGGAGGAATGTGAGAAAAATAGAAAAAGTATGTAGGATGACTGCAAGTGGATACTACAGCCGGAAGAATGGCAGAGAATAATGAAAGAAACAAGAGGCGTTATGCTGGATAACAATCTACTGAAAACAGCTGAAGCCTGGCGAAGGCCATCCACAGGGAACAATAGATAGAGCAGGAGGTGCAGCAGGGGAAACTGAGGGTATATGTGTATCACCAATGCATTGATAAGAATGAACCGTTATGTGTACTGACTGAAAATAACCAGTCTTTGCCATATCATGACTACAGTTGTCACTCCACTGAGCCCCACCTGCCATCAAACGCCCCATTGCTGCCCGTACTCCCTCCCCCAGCCCAACACACCCCTTCCAACGGCCATCTTGGTGCACCTAGTCAGAGCACCAGAAGGCCTACTGTTATATACACACATAGCTGTTAATCACAGTCTAGTTGCAGGAGAAGGCCTCTCCTACAGCCCTGGCTCGTGAGCTACTGGAATGGGGACAGCAGGCTCAGGAGCGCAGTGAGGTAGGAGTGCTGGAGTAATGGCAGTAGTTGGCACTGGATGCTGATCCTTCAGGAACGATTGGAACCGAGGACTGCTGGAGCGGAAGAAGCGGGTCAGTGACCAGGAGCAGGTGATACCGGTACAGCGGCAGCAGGAGCTGGTGAAGTAAGCCGGGTTAGGAATAACAGGCAATAGCGGAGTCAGACAGGCCAGGTCACAACAGATAATCAGGTATAGGATGTGGAGGACTGAAACGTAGTCACAGGTTCAGGCAGAGAGGTTTGGCAATGGATAAGCAATCAGGACAGTAAGGTCAAACACGCCAAGGGTCAAGGATCAGAGTGTTTCGGATGGTCAGGCAAGCCGGGTCGGTAACAGTAACAGGTAGGCAGGATTCAGATGCAGGATACAGATACAGAGGTGCAGATCAGACAGCACTGTATTAATGCAGCTGATGGGGTTTTAAAGGGGAATTGGCACCAAACCGAGTTAATGTGTGTGCGCACCCGTCGTGCATTCGCGCGCCATTGGCGCATGCGCGCATTCGGCGTACAACGGCGCTGCTGTCTAACTTGTGCAGTGGCATGTGTGCACCCTGGGAACGAGAGGCAAGTCCCTGACATTGCCCCCCAAGTGAAACATCTGATGTACTGCTCCAGGGTCTGGTTTGTCCACTCAGTTTGCCTATTGGTTTGGGGATGATAAGCTGAGAACAAGGCAAATTCGATTGGCAAGGTCTTGCAAAGGGCTCTCCAAAACCGTGAAGTGAATTGAACCCCCCTATCTGATATGATGTTAGAAGGGACTCCATATAGCCTGATGAAGACACAGGCAGTCCCAGCAGCAGAAGGGGCGTTCCTTAATGGGAGAAAATGGGCCATCTTAGTCCTATGGTCTACGACCACAAAAATTGCCGTACACCCCTCGGAACAAGGTAGTTCTACTATAAAATCCATGGAAATCATTTTCCATCGTCAATCAGGTACAGGTACAGTAGGTGACCGCGATATTGTGTCAATCTCGCTCCATTTCTCGGTGAGATTAACCACCTATGAGCCCCATCGCGGGAGCCAGGGCCAAGCTGGCTTGCCGCGATGGAGACAAAGCCGTCATAAATGCGACGGGAATCCGACTTGGATTCCCGCCAAATCTACACGCAATGTTTGGTATGAATCATGAGGGGGAACTCCACGCCAAATTTTAAATAAAAATCCGGCGTGGGTTCCCCCCCAGGAGGCATACCAGGCCCTAAGGTCTGCTATGGATTGTTAGGAGAACCCCCCCCCCCCTACGCCGAAAAAAAACGGCGTGGGGGTTCCCCCACAATCCATACCATACCCGTATCCAAAGCACGCTGCCCGGCAGGTCAGGAAAGGAGTGGGGACGAACAAGCGCCCCCCTCCTGAGCTGGACCAGGCCGCATGCCCTCAACATGGGGGGGTCAGGTGCTCTGGGGCAGGGGGGCGCACTGCGGGCCCCCCCACCCCAGAGCACCCTGTCCCCATGTTGATAAGGACAGGGCCTCTTCCTGACAACCCTGGGCGTTGGTTGTCGGGGTCTGCGGGAAGGAGGCTTATCGGAATCTGAGAGCCCCCTTTAATAAGGGGGCCCCCAGATGCCGGCCCCCCACCCTAAGTGAATGAATATGGGGTACATTGTACCCCTACCTATTCACCTGGAGGCAAAGTGTAAAAATAAACAACACAGGGTTTTTAAAGTATTTTATTAGTCAGCTCTTCTTTAGCTCTATTACCGGGGGGGCCTTCTTCTCCTGCTCTCTGGGGGTCTTTCTTCTGCTCTCCGGGGGTCTTTATTCCGCTCTCCGCTGTTGACTCGGCGCTCTCCGGTGCCTTCTTCTTCAGGACTGGCCGCCGCTATCTTCGTGTTAGCTCAATTACTAGCGGCGGCCAGTCCGCTCTTCTGTGACGTCTTCTTCTGTCTTCTCTTCTCCAGATGTTGACTTGACGCTTCTTCCTGCTGTTATGCCGGGTGCGCGGCTCCCATCGGTTTATATAGGCCTCTCTTATGATGTCACAGTCCCATCATGCTCCGGTACCTACCCACGTCGGTGGCGTGCTTTGGATACAGGTCCGGTATGGATTGTGGGGGAAGCCCCACGCCATTTTTTTTCGGCGTAGGGGAGGTTCTCCTTACAATACATGTGACAGGCCTAGCCGGGACAGGGGCTTTTGGAGAGGACTGAATGCGAGCCTCTTGCCGTCCGATTATGGGCCAGGGCCTCAAACCAGGAAGGCGGATGGGTTATCCTGGCAGACAGTCCTGGAACCTTAAGACTACTTGCCCAACATCCTCGAGTGACCCGTTTGGGTCCCACTATGGATGTTGAACTATTTGCCAGGGGGAGTAATGTCATGGACCATGAAATACTGAAATCCTAATTCATGTATTACAGGAGATTTCATTCTGAACCCCAGCCAGGTCAACAGACTCATAAGAGATTCTCATTGTCCATTGTGTGATAACCCTATCTAAAGTCTTTTGATTATCAGGTGTGAATGTCTTCTGCCCTGTCTCAATTCTCCAGACAGTTCCATTGTTCTGTGGCTGGCTATTGTGTACATTGATTGCCCCCTGGGGCTTGTGTCTGAATACACATCAGTCTTTCCATTCAGGCTATTCAAGCTTTGGGACCAATCTCTGCTGAGACATTTTTGAAGTCCTAATTTGCATGGGAGAGGACCTGAGTGAAACCACAAATGTACTTTACAATTGACCAATAGAAAAGCGGTTGTTGGGGGCGGGATGTTCCAAATCCTGTATAAACGTGTGCTGTGTACTTTCAATAAAGTGTGTCCTGTTACATCCAGCATTAAGCCTTGGCTCATGTGTGGATTATTCGGTGATTCCAGGGATATTCCTACTGGTGGAATATTGGGTGATTTATTTTATGGGAGAAGAAGGGAATGGATGACGGAGATATGTTCGACTACCGCACAATACATAGCAGACCTAAGGGCCTGGTATGCTTCCTGGGGGGGGGGGGAACCCACACCGGATTTTTATTTAAAATTTGGCGTGGAGTTCCCCCTCATGATTCATACCAAATGCCGCGTGTAGAATTGGCGGGAAGCCAAGTCGGATCCCTGTCGCTTCTATGACGCGCTCGCTGGAATGTGCTTTTTCTATTCCAGCGAGTGCGAGATGTCGGCACCCTGTTGCCGAGAATCAGCGCGATGCTGTCATGCTGGAAACACATTCTCTGTGACAGGTACTGTAGAGCTTTCAGTAGTCCCCAGGCTTGGTTCTTAGTAGTCTTGTTTCGGTTACAGATAGGGCACGTACCGACATATGACTTGCAGAACTCCTCCGGACCTGGCCACCAGAAGGTACGACGTACCAGTTCAAGAGTCTTACGGACTCCAAAGTGCCCTGCCAGCGGGTGATCGTGAAGAAGTTTCAGAACCTCCACTCGAATGTTTTCCGGAATGAAGATTTGACTCCCTTTCCAGAGTAGCCCGTCCCTGGGGGTTAGGGTGATATTAGGAGGCTTGGAGGAATCTGTGGATGCTTCCCTAATTTGAGAGAGTAGGTCAGTTTGTAAGAGCAGAAAGTTACTTGCTGGTAAGATGGTGTCAGGAACAGATGTATCCTTGGGGTTATCGTGCATTCGAGTTTACCATTCTTTGATCCTGGAAGGTAGGTGATGTGGAATCAGAAACGTGAGAAGAAAAGGGCCCCGCGAGCCTGTCAAGGTTTTAATCGTTTCGCAGATCTTAAATATTTTAGGCTCCTATGGTCGGTATAAATTAAAACTGGGTGTGCAGCGCCTTCCAGTAGGTACCTCCACTCTTCCAAGGCGGTTTTAATGGCCAGTAACTCTCGGTCACCCACATAATAGTTTCTCTCAGCTGGGGAGAGCTTTCGGGAAAAGAATCCCACAGGGTGCATTAGGTCCTTGCTCCCTTAACGTTGGGAGATGACAGCCCCTACTGCAACTTCGGACGCATCCACTTCAAGAAGGATAGGCAGTGCCGGGTCAGAGTGACTGAGAATTGGGGCTGATGTGAAAAGTCCTTTGAGTGTATCGAAGGCCCTTTGGGTTTCAGGGTTCCAGCGGAAGCGTGAATTCTGTTTGGTTAACTGCGTAATGAGTGTGATGAATCTTCTATACAAGTTGGCAAATCCTATGAAAAGTTGTACTCCCTTCTTGTCCAGGGGTACCGGCCAGTCCAGAATGGCAGATACCTTTTGGGGATCCACCTTGATTCCCATCGGGGAGATCACCAGACCAAGGAATTGGATGGTTTGGTGCTTGAATTCGCATTTCTCCGCTTTTGCATACAGTACATGTAAGCGGAGACGACTCGGGACTTTACGGACATGCTCCCAATGTCTATCCAGCGACCCGGAGAAAACTAGAATGTCATCTAGATAAACAATAACAAAGATGTCAAAGTCTCTAAATACGTCATTGATGAAGTGCTGGAAGGTGGCAGGGGCATTACATAAACCAAAAGGCATGACCAAATATTCGTAATGACCAAATCGGGTGCGAAAAGCTGTCTTCCACTCATCCCCATCTCTGATGCAGACCAGATTGTAGGCCCCTCTTAGGTCCAACTTGGTAAAGATGATGGCAGATCTTAATTTCTGGAAGAGTTCGGGTATCAAGGGTATCGGATACCAGTTCTTGACCGTGATGTTGTTCTGTTCACGGTAGTCTACACATAGGCGAAGGGTTTGGTCCTTCTTGGTGACAAAAAATATAGATGGGCGAATAAACCCCTTGTTCAGGTTCTCATCGATTGTAAACTTTCAAGGCCTCTTGTTCCTTCTCGGATAAAGGGAAGATGCGCCCAAAAGGGATCTCAGCCCCGGGAGGAGCTTGATCGGGCAGTAATAGGGGCGGTGAGGCAGAAGGGAGTCGGCTCCCCTTTTACTGAATACATCGATGAATTGGTGATAGGGTTCTGGAACAGACTGAAGCAGATTGTGGTCAGAGTCCATGCATAACAGGGTAGAGGACGGACTGGGGGGTCCGAATAGGCAGTGCTTCTGACAGTAGGTAGATGGAAATCATACTTCTCCAGATACCCAGTTAATCTATGGATTGTGAGCCTGGAGCCAGGGTATGCCCAGAATTATGGAAAACAGGGGAGAGGAGATAACATCCAGGGTTAGCAGTTCCTGATGTTTGGAGATGATGGTGGTAGGCAGAGGAAGGGTCTCCTGGGTCACTTTTCCCGACTTTATACAGGAACCATCAGCCAGGAAAACGGAAATTCTGTAATCTTTTTCTCTTCAAGGAATGTTGTGCAGTTTAGCGAAGGTGGCATCGATAAAGCTACATGAGTCAATAATGGCATTGCCTACAACCGTCCTTTCCTGGAGCTGCAACGAGAGAGGAAGAGCAAGGTGGGTTGTTTGGCAGACAGGGCTGAGAGATTAACAGGAGCGGGGGAGTGACACTTACACATCTTAGCGGGACAGTTGCTCACGTAGTGACCTGCTTCACCGCAATAGATGCGCAAATTTAATTGGCGACGGCACGCCCGCTCTTCGGTTGGCAAGGCCGGTCACATTAGACCAAGTTGCATCGGTTCAGAGGTGTCCGGAGTGATGCTAGCAGGACTCGGGCAGGCAGGTGGCTGATAGCAGGACACGGGCACGGGAGCTCTTGTGGTCATCCATACTGGGCGACTTTGCTGAGAAGAACGTTCCGCCCGGCGTTCATGTAGCCTGCGGTCGATCTGGATGGCCTTGGCAATTAAGTCTTCCAGGGTGTCTGGAACTTCGGCTCGAGCCAGCTTATCTTTGTTCCACTGAGTATGTGCGCTCCAGCGATGGAAGTCAGTTACATAGTCCTTGGCCGCTCTGCGACCTTGCTGGAGTGCAAGTAGGTCAGACTCAGTGGTGGCAGCTCATTGGGGGTCGTCGTAAAGCTGGGCCATGGCTTCAAAAAATGCCAGCAGGGTTTGTGTCTGGTCGTTATTCTCCTCCAACAGCCGATGGGCTCATGTCTGTGGTTCCCCTTGGAGTAAAGAGATCACGAATCTCACCTTTGTGGCCTCTAAAGAAAAAGTTAGATGTTGCAGGGAAAAATATAGCTGGCAAGCATTACGGAAGGCCCAGAACTTGGTTCGGTCTCCCGCAAATCGTTCTGGCACAGGTACTCTTGGTTTGGGCGGCAGCATCACCACTGAGGGGTCAGAGGCAGTTGGTGGAGATCTAGTGCCAGGTATGGGAGCTAAATCTCCGGAGGCGGACAGGTTTTGAACTTAACCCTCCAGTCTCATGTAGCCTTCTTGTAAGCTCTTTACCGTTTGTGTGAGAGCTGCCAGGTGTTTGCAGATCTCCTCAACGGCCGGGACTTCCCCAGCAAGATCTGCCATGGCTGTCTGATGCTGTTATGTACGAAGGTACCTGGTAATCGGCGCCTAGTTGCAGGAAAAGGCCTCTTACAACCCTGGCTCGTGAGCTACTGGAATGGGGACAGCAGGCTCAGGAGCGCAGTGAGGTAGGAGTGGCAGAGTAATGGCAGTAGTCTTCACTGGATGCTGATTCTTCAGGAATGACTGGAACCGAGGACCTCTGGAGCGGAAAAAGCGGGTCAGCGACCAGGAGCAGGTGATACTGGTACAGCAGCAGCAGCGGGAGCTGGTGAAGTAAGCCGGGTTAGGAATAACAGGCAATAGCGGAGTCAGATAGGCCGGGTCACAACAGGTAATCAGGTATAGGATGTTGAGGGCTGAAGCATAGTCATAGGTTCAGGCAGAGAGGTTTGACAACGGATAAGCAATGTCAAACATGCCAAGGGTCAAGGATCGGAGAGTTTCAGATGGTCAGGCAAGCCGGGTCGGTAACGGTAACAGGTAGGCAGGATTCAGATGCAGGATACAGATACAGAGCTGCAGATCAGACAGCATTTTATTGATGCAGCTGATCGGTAAAGGGGAATTGGCGCCAAACCGAGTTAACGTGCATGCGCGCGCACCCATCACGCAAGCGCATCATTGGGTAATTGGTGCATGTGCACGCGCATTTGGCGCGCGATGGTGCGCAGTTACAGACAGGTGCTGCTGCCTAACTTGTGCAGCAGCATGCTCTCGGGAATGAGAGGCAGGTCCCTGACACCTACAGGCCCTGTAACCTCCCTCTACCCAGTCCTGACAGCGAACGGTACTTTCTATGTACCTTCCCCGATGACCAAAACCCCCACCATGCCTATTATGATGGCTCCCAATGCCACCACCCCAGTTGGGAGTCCCGGTGCTCGCTGACGCAGCAGCAGGACCAGACGGTCCTGACACTTATGCCACGTACACACGGTCAGACTTTTGACCGGGCAAAACTCTGTCGGAATTTTCGACGGAAAAATAGAGAACCTGCTCTCTATCTAAGTCTGTCTGAAATTCCGATGGAAAAAGTCAGATGGGGCATACACACAGTCAGAATATCCAAAGAAAAGCTCCCACCCGACATTTTCCATCGAAAATTCTGACTAAGTGAACGCGGCTTTACTGGCCAATCGTGGAGATGTGTTTCCAGGATTCAGGTGTGAAGTTCTGTGACCAATTGCGCGAATGGGCAAGGTAAAGGCTGGCTGACCAAGCCACTAGTATCCAAGATGTCACCCAAGACAAAAAAGAGTCAGTGGAGAAGTTTTACACTAGGCTGTTACAAGTTTTTTCAGATTGTGGACTCAACAACCATAACAAGGCACACAGCCAGATGCTGTCTTCTGCCTTCATGACAGGACTCAAGGAGTTAATCCGAAAATGCCTCACCATGGCCTGTCCGGAGTATCGTGTGTTGCCCTTAGACACCCTCCTCTTGATAGCAAAGGGTTTGGAATCTTCTAGGAACACCAAGAAAACCACACCACTTATGGTTGCAGGGACTACCCCATACACACCAAGGCCACCATCAACCTGTTTCAATTGTGGAAATCCTGGACATTTCAAAAGGGAATGTAGCGCATCCAGACACCCTAGGTGATTTCCCCCATGATGGAACCAAAATGCACAAAATCAACATCCTCAACAACAGTACCAGCAGCAGCACAAAATCAACATCCTCAACAACAGTACCAGCAGCAACACAAAATCCACATCCTCAACAATAGTACCAGCAGCAGCAACAATATCAAAACCCTGGATGTCCCAACTCGGAACACCTGGATCTCCTATGCTAGGAATTGGGCAAGCCTGTGTCCCAACACCAGTTACATGGCAACTGCCTATGCCCCATAGGATATTATTACTGTGGGCTGGATGCGGTACCAAGAGGAGGCCCATCATGTCTATGAGCTGTCTTTGCTGCACAAGCCTTGCTTGACAAAACTTCAAACTTGGTCCTCGGACACTACCTCGTTCTGCTTGTTCCCCATTAGGGGTGAGCCGAACACCCCCGCGTTCGGTTCGCACCAGAACCAGCGAACAGACCGACCGTTTGTGCGAACATTTAGAACCCCATTGAAGTCTATGGGACTCAAACGTTCCAATTCAAAAACGCTCATTTAAAAGACCAATATTCAAGTTATTGTTGGAAAACATCTTTGAGAACCCGGGTCTTGCCCCAGGGAACATGTGTCAATGGAAAATGGTTTAAAAAATGGTAGTTTTTTCAGGAGCAGGACTCCTGAAAAAATGACCGTTTTTAAAACTTTTTTTTTCCATTGATACATGTTCCCTCGGGGTGTCTATACCTGTGATAACATCTTTTTTTTAAAACATCAAAGTTTATTAAAAATATAATAAAAGGCCAGAGAACAATAAGAGCAGACAACATAGTGGACAATTAGATAAGTAATACAACCATAGCCTATAGTGCAAACTAACTCCAGCATACATGGAAACAAGGTAATTCTCACAGTGGGAATAAGGAAAAAGTAAAAGGAGGTTTCCTCCATATGGAATATGCTAAACTGGTAAGCTTGAACAATCCATTATGTGGGAAGAAGCAACAAACAGCAGTAAAGAGCAAACTATAGTAGGCCAATCAGAGCAATTACATAGTGTTTGCTGGGTTGTCTGTACACAGTGTCAGAGTCTATGGAACTTACCGAGGCCGAGATGCTGCGGACGGCTCACCCTTGCGAACCAGCGCTGACCGCCCTCTGGTGGTGGAAACAGAGGGGTGACGGCACCAGGAGGCACCGGTACCGGAAACAGGAAGCTGAGTCAAGGTGTAGATCAAGGAAGGTACAGGAAGACCCTGGAGACGCTTGGTGGATGAGTACGATATCCGGGACACAGGATCTGCAGACAGGCTGAGGAGACAGTCCGTGAAACAAACAGGAACAGGGGACCGAATAGGCCAAACAAGTTCAAGGTACTGGCTGTGGGCCAAGGATCAGAGAGATCAACGGAAGTCAAGTAATGCAAGCCGGGGTCAAAGGATCGCAGAGGTCAGCGGAGTCCAGGGGTGCAAGCCGGGGTCAAAGGATTGGAGAGGTCAGCAAAGTCCAAGGCAGGCTGAGGTCAGGTATTCAACAGGTAAGCCAGAAGATTTCAGGTCAACAGGTTCAAAGCAGTGAGACACATACAGGAGCTGATGACAAACCAGCAACCTGTCATGTGTCAGAGGCAGGTTTAAATAGGGCGGTGAGCCCTGTGATTGGTTCCGACGGGACCGTGTGCGCTCGCGCCGTGTGCGCGCACGCGCCGCCCCGCCGGACCGTGCCCGCGCACGTGCGCGCGCATGCGCTGAATAGACACGCGCGGCCGCGCCGTTCTACTGCGCATGTGCACGAGACCAAAGTCCGCATAATTGGTGCCCTGACAACAGTTAAACATAATTACTCAAAACATGTGAAGCCAGAATAAGAATATTAGAGAGAAAGAGAAGAGATGGAAAAAGGAAAAGAGGAGAGAAAAAATAAAGAGAGAGAAAAAGAAAGGGGGAGGGGGGGAGGCAGGGAAGGATGGGTGGGGAGGGGCAAGGGTATTTCTCCAGAGGTGACAAGGCCCAGAGGGCAGTGTTACATGTCACAGACGTTAAACCATCTCAGAGTATGTCTTGGATGTTTTAAAAAGGAACCAAGGGGACCAAGTCTCATGGAAACTATTGTTCCTCTCTAAGGATTGTGCTACTGACTCTTCCATATAACAGGTATCATTGATCTTCCTGAGCCAGTCCTTGATGGACGGTGCCTTAGGAGATTTCCATGCAAGCGGGATTAAAGAATTGGCTGCATTTAACAAATGCTTAGTAAAGGATTGTTTGTATCTTTTGACGGACACATTAGAAACATGTAGAAGACAGCAGGCCGCATCTAGGACCATGCTAGTCTCTGTAATGAGTTTCACCACCTCTTACCCTTCCCCAGAACTCACTCAGCACCGGGCAATCCCACCAGATGTGAACGAGACTGCTTAATTCGGCCTTGCAACGCCAACGGCGATCAGAGGTATGAGGGTACCACTTCTTAAGTTTAACTGGCGTGGCGTACCACTGGGTCAGGAGTTTGTAAGAAGTTTCCTGTGCTTTAGTGTTAATCGAACCTTGATGGGCCAGTACACAAGCTGTCTTCCATTGCTTATCAGAGAATTCTGTACGTAAGGCGTTGGACCACGCCTGCTAGGTCTGTCGTCGGGTATCGTTGTTTCATCTTGGAGCCACGCGTAGGTCATTGAAGTCGCCTTTGCGACAAGAGAACCACTTGCGCATAGTTTTTCTAGATCCGTTAACTGCCGACTGAAGGAGAGCCTCCGAGGGTTCTTGGTAGCATAATCACGTAATTGGAAGAACTGCCACCATGATAGGTCATGCCAGAGTTTTAAATGACCCCTTAAGGAAGCAATCCTTCACTGCCAGTGGCGGGCTGGGAACAGTCATCCTGAACGTGTGGTCTTCCCTTTAGGCCTAGATAGGATTGAAAGTTTTATCCTTGGTTAGATCTTCTGATCTAGTGAGAATGGAACTTAAGGATTTAAAATATGCCTGAGGGATTTTGATTGGAAGGTTCCGTAGGAGATATAAAAATCTCGTCAGGACTACCATTTTTATTATCGCCGCCCTCCCAAACCACGAAAAGTATCGAGAGTTCCACGCCTGTAGGTCCTTTTGTAAGTCACGTAGAAGAGCCGGAAACTTACGTTCGTAGATCGATCCTAAGTCAGGAGTCAGCCAGGTCCCCAGATATTTAAGAGCCCCCGTGACCCATCTAAAAGGGCAGGCGGTACGAGTCTCATGCAGGGTGTCAGTCTTCAGCGAGATATTCATCGCTTCGGATTTGGAAAAATTTATCTTAAAATTGGATATATATCCAAAAGTAGAGAACTTGTCCATCAGGCTGGACACAGTGGGCTTAGTCAGGAAGAACAAGAGATCATCAGCATATGCTGCGATTTTATACTCCATACCATTGATTTCAAAGCCAGCCACTGACGCGTCTCTGTTAACCAGCCTGATGAACGGCTCCAAGGATAGAATAAATAGAAGGGGGGACAAGGGGCATCCTTGTCTAGTTCCGTTAGAAATCCTAACTTCCCCTGACAATGAGCCATTGATTTTAAGTCTTGCCGTTGGGTTATCATATAGGGCAGATATCCAAGACATCATGCGCGGGCCCAGTCCCACATGCTCTCACGTGGCAAACATGTAGTCCCAGGCGACTCTATCGAAGGCCTTCTCCGTGGACAGGAGAAGGCCCTCAAAGGCACGGTCATGTGCCCCACGTGTCAGAAGTAAGGCCTTGATCACATTATCCCTAGCTTCCCTATTGGGCATGAATCCCACTTGCTCAGGACCAATTAAGGAGGAGAGCAGGGGCCTCAGTCTGTTAGCCATTATTTTTGCAAGAATTTTAAGATCAAGGTTTAACAGAGATATCGGCCTATAGCTGGAGCACTCCACGGGGTCCTTTCCTGGCTTGGGGATCAAGGAAATATGGGCTGACAGAAAGTCATACGGAATAGATCTGGGGGCAGACAAAGAGTTCAGGGCCCTCGTCAGGGGGGCCGACAGAATGTCTTTGAAAGTCTTAAAGTAGATCAATGTGAACCCATCCGGTCCAGGGCTTTTGCCTGCCTTAATATCCGAGATTACCGACTGAGTCTCTTCCAGCGTAATAGGGTCCTCAAGGAGTTTTAATTGTGATTCTAACAGTCTAGGGAGGCCACTTTCCCTCAAGAAGTTTGAAATTTCAGTGGCTCTAGGGCCCACCAGGCCTGGGGGTTTGTGAGGTGTCTGTAGGTTGTACAGATTGGTGTAGGACTTTTGAAATTGTGATGCAATCGCATCTGTAGCAATCTCTAAAGAACCCTCACTGTTTCTCACCTGAGGGATGTGATTGGTAGCAGAGGCTTCCTTCAAGGCCCTTGCCAGAAACCGCCCTGATTTGTTGGCTGCCTCGTACTACAGCTTCTTCTTGAAGAGCATTCTTCTGGCCTTAGCATCAAAGAGGTCTTGTAGAGCCTTACAGGCTTCGAAGAGCTCCTCTACCGATTGCTTGGACAAAGACTGTTTATGGAGGCATTCCAGGTTCCGAATTTGGTCCGCCAATTCCTCCACCTGACAGTTCAGTTGTCTTTTCTTTAGAGCCCCCAATCTGATCAGCTCCCCCCTTATTGAGCATTTGTGTGCGAGCTAGATAGAAAGTGGGTCTACGCCAGGGGTGACATTGAGCCGGAAGTATTCTGTCAGTGAGGAGGTGATGGTAGGTAGAAGGATGTGGTCTGTTAGCAAAGAGGCGTTAAGCCTCCAGGTATTCGGTCTAGGAGCACATGCACCGAAATCCACCATGAGGGACACCGGTGCATGGTCCGACAGTGATCTGATGCCAATCCTGGCCTCAGTCACAGAGTGCAGGTCTCTTTGCGTGACAAATAAATAGTCTATGCGGGAATAACGGTTGTGAGGTGCTGAGTGGAAGGTAAAGTCTTTTGCATCGGGGTGGAGAAATCTCCACGTATCGATCAGTTGAAGGGAGTTTAGCATGGATTTCAGTTTTTTAAGAGCACGGTAGGAAATGCACAATGACCCTGATGAGGAATCCACCTCCGGGTTCAGGGGAACGTTAAAATCTCCTCCTGCGATTAGCAGGCCAGAGGCAAAGCCCATCAGCTGTCTAGTAAGGGAGTGGCAGAAGGTGACGTGCGCCGTGTTGGGGAAATAGACATTGGCTAAGGTCAACGTCCTGCCATTATAGGTCCTTCAAGAAAACATAGCGTCCCTCTGGGTCTATAAGGCTATCCAGTAACATGAAGGGTGCGTTTTTGGCTATTAAAATGGACACCCCTTTTGTTTTGGCATTATCGTTTGTGGCATGATACGCAGTCCCAAAGTAAGCATCAGTCAGCTTCTGTACATGGCCCGTCCGAAAATGAGTCTCCTGTAAGAAGACAAAGTGTGGCTTACCTTTGCGGAGTTCCCTAAGAAGTGATACCTTTTCTGGTATGTTTAGACCTCTCACATTCAGTGTTATCACCGTGGGGGATTTCCCCAGTGACGAGAAAGCCATTGGCGCAGTCACGGGTGATCTATGCGGTGCGAGCCTGGAAGAGACTAAGAACGATGATTAGCTGTAACGGTTACCACCGCTTACAACCTTCCATCCAACCACGACAAACTTATCCGACACACCAACAACCAGGCAGACATGATCCATTCCATTTCCCAGAATAAACGAGACTGCGCTCCGTTCTCTAGTTTCCAAAATGTATGAATAACTTTATTGGTTCTTAGCTTGCTTATATCCAGTACAACATAATGCAGTTAATCACAGGACAATGTAATCTCCACCCCCTTCACACCATGGGGGGCTTCAATCACACTCTAATGCCGCGTACACACGGTCGTTTTTTGCGATGAAAAAAAAACGACGTTTTCTGTGAAGTAAAAAACGTCGTTTTTGAAACGTCACTTTTCAAAGACAATTTTGCATACACACCATAGTTTTTTCACAAAAAGCAAGGTTACGTCCACCACTCTTTTCCATTGAAGCTCGCTTCATAACTAGCTTCTGGGCATGCGCGGGTTGAAAAACGTCGTTTTGAACGACGTTTTTGCTACACACCGTGACTTTTTGTGAAACAAAAAACGACGTTTTGAAAAACGACACAAAAAATTCAAACATGTTGGAATTTTTTTTTGGTCGTTTTTTTGAAGACAAAAAACGACGTTTTGCCCACACATGATCAATTTAAATGACGTTTTAAAAAACGTCGTTTTTTTTCATCGCAAAAAACGACCGTGTGTACGCGGCATAAAAGGCATTCAGGTATGCTAACCATGTAGACCGGTCGGCCCCGCATCTTCAATAGTGTTCAATTAACCTTTAATAATAACACAGACATCTACTTGAATAAGTTATCTATACAGCTTTGTCACACAATGGCAGTGAGAGTGGGTGTCTTTACATTGAATAGCCAACACCTTAGGATATTTCAATAGCCTATTATACAAAAGGTATGACTCACTGGCTGACCTGGTCATGTCATCATGACTCCTTGTGATATCTCAATCCTGCAATATGAAGTATTATTAATGTCCCATCTCATGTAATATGAATTATGATTCACTATAAGCCACCCTATACCCAAAAGGGCACAGGGTGGATTTCGACCCAAGAATTTTTGGTGCTGCTGGCACAAGAGTATCTCTCATCCTTCCAACGTCTCTGGGTGTCACGGGCCATTCTGTTACATCTCTCCCCTTTTGGTGGGAGACGGACACAGGAGGGAACCCCAAACGGGTTGACTCCGAAGTCCGTCAGTAGTTCCCGTCCTCCAATGCTGGTATCCATACTGTACCCCAAATAAATGGCTCCAAACTGAGCATTACTCACCCCGCCAACCTCTGCCTCTCTGAGAACACGCCTGCCGCTGGGGAGAAGGCAGGGTAGCTGGGCTCAGTCCATCATGCTGTTGGGGGTCTGGGCCAACTGCCCCCCCTTCCTGGGGTATACCAGTGGAGACTGAAGTCCCATCCACTGGTGCTTGGTGAAAACCCCCCGGTGCTTGCAAAGCAAAGCAGACATCTTCCTGTCCCAGTCCTGTACCATTTTCTGGGGTTGTGCCAGTGGAGACTGAAGTCCCATCCACTACCCCAGGAACCCCCTCTTCTGTTAGTGAGGAGCAGAGGCCTATGACACTCTGCTCTGTTGCCAGCTCTTCCGCTGGGTTGCTGTGAGTGGAGACCACAGTCCCATCCACTACCACAGTGTCCCCCTCTTCCGTTAGTGGAGAGCAGAGGTCCGTGACCCTCTGTTCTGTTGCCAGCTCTTCCGCTGTGTTGCTGTGAGTGGAGACCACAGTCCCATCCACTACCACAGGGTCCCCCTCTTCTGCTAGTTGGGAGCAGAGGCTTGGGGTACCCTGCTCTGTTGCCAGTGATTCAGCTGGGGGTAAAAGCTTTACCACCTCAGCTTGTTGCTGGAGAGGGGGGCCAACCGCCCCGGCTCCCTGGAACTCCACGCCATCCGCTTTGGCTTTTGGGATGAAAATCTCCATATTTTCCACTGCCGATTCATCAGCCAGGAGTTCACAGTTGTCATCTGAACTTTCCTCATAGTCCCAGGCAATGGGAGCCCCACCCTGCTGCTGAGCCGAGTCTAGCAGCTGTCTGTAGGCAACCTCCAGCTCCCATTCTTGAATAGCCAGAAATTCTAAATCTTCCTGTGACCAGTGGCCTCCCGAGATATTCAATTTCTCCTCTCTGTGCTCCATTATGTCCTCCAAGCGCCACTCCCGATCATCCCCAAAGTCGGGATCACTGGACATCCTCCAATACAACAATCCCAGGCCATCATAGTCATAGCCTTCTGTGGGGCTGTCATCCGCTGACCACGGGCACTCTTGGGCTACATACCACCGGAGGGCTCTGTAGCTCTCATCCAGCTGCATCTCTGCCTGGATCAGCCTGCTTAACTCAGCTGTCCACTCCTGCTTCGGTTGTTTCCCCAACAACAGCATTCGTACATCATACTGCGGCCAGTACCTTGCATAGATGGAGGGCAGGACCTTTCCTTGGTTTTGCTGCTCCCGAGCTAGTGCTTCCTTCCAGAGATGATCCATTCCATTTCCCAGAATAAACGAGACTGCGCTCCGTTCTCTAGTTTCCAAAATGTATGAATAACTTTATTGGTTCTTAGCTTGCTTATATCCAGTACAACATAATGCAGTTAATCACAGGACAATGTAATCTCGACCACCCTTCACACCATGGGGGGCTTCAATCACACTCTAAAAGGCATTCAGGTAAGCTAACCATGTAGACCGGTCGGCCCCGCATCTTCAATAGTGTTCAATTAACCTTTAATAATAACACAGACATCAGTGCGCATGCGCGAGGCTTCCCGGATGGCTGCGTGATCTGGGAGCTCCGCACTGTCCCGGTCAGCTTACCTTCCCTGAGCCGGATCCGTGCCAGCTAAAGACCGGCACTTAACGGGACACAATCGGGGAACACCTCCTCTCCCCCTCCATGCTGGGGAGCACAGTCAGGCGTGATTTGGGCCCGAGCTTCACCGCCGAGGGGTCCGTGGACGAATCCAAGATGGCGGCCGCGTCGCAGCAGAAGGAGCAGCACGGCGGAGGTTTCTCAGGAAACAGGCAAGTAGTTGCCCCGGCCACGCTCACCTTCACATCACAGGCCATTACACAGTCATCCCCCGGCGGTGACCCCATCCCCATCATCTACCGAATCCCTGTTAGGCCGCACTGTGGGAAATCTTCTGTTAACCCCTATGGCTTCTAATTCTGCCCATATGGAATATGTAGCTACCCCAGGAGGCTTGGATTCTGACATCCCCCAAAATGCAGGAGATCTTTTTCTGAAACTTTCTGAGCTCCTTGAGAAGGGCCTTGCCCATACTGCAAACAAAATAACCAATGACATTCGCACAGATTTTCAAAATTTAGGATCCAGAATGGAAGCCATTGAGCACAAATTGGATATCACGGTCTCAAGAGCAAATCAAAACACCGATCACATTCAGGTACTGCAGGAACAATTAGACGTGGCCCTATGTAAATTAGATGACCTTGAAAATCGCTCAAGGAGGGACAATTTTAGGGTACGGGGGGCTCCCGGAATCTATCTCGGATGTTCCCTCTGCTATTCAGGATCTAATCAAATCCCTGTTACCGTCTCTACCCCCACATAAACTGGAACTTGATAGGGCTCACAGATCTCTAGGCCCTCCTAGAAAGGACGGCAACCCCAGGGATGTGGTAGTGAAACCTCACTTTTTCAGTGTACGAGAAGATATCATGAAACTCTCTCGTCAGAATTCCCATCTATCTTTTCAAGGTCATGAGATTCAGTTCTTTGCGGATATATCCCCAATGACTATCCAACGGCGCAGAGCTCTCAAACCGTTACTTGCCATTCTATCCCAAAGGGAGATCAAATACTGGTGGGCTTTCCCTTTCGCCCTAAAATTTATGTTTAAGGGAAGGACATATTCATTCTCCTCGTTTCAGGAGGGAGAGAGGCTTTTCCTGGATCTTAAATTTATCTCACAGGAATCTGAGATGGACACCTCACAATGGCAAGCAGTATCTTCTAAGCGCCCTACTCCTACTAGCCCAACCTCACCACTTTGGAAATCCACCAAGTCGCGCCGTACCAACGCTTCTCGCATCACCTGAAGCTTTTGATGACTAATCCTTTTCTGTGCCTCGCTATTTCAGGATTGCTCCTGACCAGCCGTGATTGTCTGCTTTCATCACTGTTCTTTTCTGAAGATCCCCTTTTGGAGAACTTTATCTTATTTTTTTTATCCCTTTTTTTTTTTTTTTTTGGACCGATGACCAATATTTTATGTCTGCTCCTTTATTTTTTTTTTATTTTTTTTTTCCCTCCTGTAGCTAACTTTTTTCTTGTTTAGATCAGCCGGATTGCCTAAGGCTTAATATTAGGCGTTATTGCTCGGGCTCCCTTCTTCTGGTGGGTTTGGACCCCTGTTATTGGTTCCCTCCCCCCATTTCCTGGGAGCTCGAACAGCTCCTGCTGACGGATCCATTTATGTGGTTTTATGTTTGTCTGCTGTTTGTTTAGGCCTAATTACCACTATTACTGATAGAAGTTTTTCACTGGTTGGTTTTGGCTGGGACAGTTGTCTTGTGCCTCCATTCATCCTCAGAACATGGCTTTTTCATGCTCTTGGGATGAACTTGTGGTCCGTATATTGGACCACAACATTTCATTACAGGTTGACACAGGGGGGGGTCCTACCCCCCGCCTGCATTTTGGGCCCGTAATGGGCCTTTCTCCTTTTTTCTTCCTTTTCTTCCTTCTTCCTTTTACTCATTTTTTCTTTCTTTTTGCCAGCATACAGGTTCAACTATCCGTTTGCTACATTCTGGATCCCAGGTTCCTGTTTCGCCCGCATACTCCTTGCCCTCAGAACCGGTGGGTGAGTACCAAATGTAATGTCCATCTTTCCCTGCCTACACACCATGGCTGCTAACAAAATGTCGGGCTCAGTGCTAAAAGTTATTTCACATAATGTTCAGGGTCTGAATTCGGCTATTAAAAGGAAGAAGTTATTTAATTATTACCGCTCACAAAAATCAGAGGTAGTGATGCTTCAGGAAACCCATTTCCCTTCCAGTTATGTCCCATCCTTTATTCATGGACAATATCCACAATTTTTCCTCGCCAATGCTACTAACAAAACAAAAGGGGTGGCAATATTCTTCTCAAAAGCGTGTAAGTTTAAAGACACTTTCGTGCATAGGGACCCGGAGGGCAGGTACATCTTAGTGAAAGGACTGATTGAAGACCAAATCTTCTTGGTCATTTCATATTATGCCCCAAACACCGGACAGGCAGGATTTTTCCGGTCAATGATGCTTGTGTTAGAATCACTGTTGGAAGGTATTGTGATCATGGGAGGAGACTCCAATGTAGCCTTCGATATGAGTTTAGATAAGTCTAAGGCTCCATCTAAACAATTTTCCCACCCCAACAGGATGAGCTATAAGGTAGCGAAATTAATTAACCAACATGGACTCGTAGATATTTGGAGGGAACTTAATCCGACTCAACGTGACTACACCCATTTCTCCAATCCCCATTTGAGCTTTTCCAGGATAGATCATATTTTTATCAATTCTATTCATATTCCATTAGTTCATAGGGCCTCTATAAGAGATACGGTTCTCTCGGATCATTCGATGGTGGTGCTGACTTTGAGCGGATCTTTTACCAGACCTCATACCGCCCATTGGAGACTTAACGAATCTCTTTTAGATGATCCTATTAACATGGTTGAAATAGAAAAAGCATTACAAGAATTCTTCCTTCTTAACGATTCCGGAGAAGTCTCTCCGGAAACCTTATGGGCTGCACACAAGGCCTCGATCCGGGGTAAGATCATCCAGCTCTCGTCTAAGCTGAAAAAGGAAAGAACTCAGGATATTGAGAGACTCGAGAAGGAATTTGAGGTTCTTAGTAAACAACATAAAAAAAAACCCTGGTTCTATTCCTATGGATAAACTTAATAATACCAGATTAGCATTGAATTTGGCACTAACAGTCAAGGCTGAAAAGTCCTTCAAGTGGTCAGGAGCTAAATTCTACTTAAACACGGATAAGATGAGCACCTTACTTGCTAATAAACTTTCCCCTAAATTTCGCTCTTATACCCTTCCTAAAATAAAGTTGCAAAATGGAACTTCTATACATAATCCCCAAAGCATTTTGAGTGCTTTTAGGGAATATTACCAGAATCTTTATCAGAATACAGATGTGGCTGACTCCCAGTACATTAATTCCTTTTTAGATTCTCTCCCCATCCCCAGTTTGAGCAAGACCCATGCTGACCTGCTGGACTCCCCAATTACTATAGAAGAAACGGTGGGAGTGATTAAAGGACTAAAAATAGGCTCAGCTCCCGGCCCAGATGGATTTTCATCTAAATATTATGGGCCAGATTCAGCAAAGGTTACGCTGGCGGATCGAGTGATCCGCCAGCCTAACTGTGGCTTTGAGCCGGCGTTTCTGTTTTCTGTAACCAGAAAACAAGAAACGCCGGGTTGAAGTTCCGATGCGAGCAGCGTAACTGAGTTTCGCCATCGCATCGTTACTTCAACTTAAAAATGGCGCCGGGGGCGTTCCCGCCGATTTACGCTCAAAAAATATGTTAATGAGCGGAAATCGGCAATTCACGATCGAAATCCGGCGCGACGCAATGACGATACGACGTTTCCGGACGGGATACGCGGCGCATAGATATACCTACATGGGGCTGGAGTATCCTATGTTAGGTATAGGCGTCGTCATCGCGTCGGGAAAAAAAAAAAAAACGTCGCTTGCGTAAAACGGTCATGAATGGGAATGTGACGTCATTGACGTTCATTCACAGATTTTGGAGCATGCGCACGGGGATGTTTTGACACTCGACGCATGCGCAGTACGTTGGCGGCGGGATCGCGCGTAGTTAGCATACTACACGCCCCGTACCCGCGACATTTGAATTCCGCCGGCTCATTTGTGATGCGCTGCCGCAACTTTAGGAGCAAGTGCTTCGTGAATGACAGCACTTGCTCCTAAAATTTCGGCAGCGCAACGCAAATCAGAAGCGTTACTCCAGAGCAAAGATGCTCTGGAATACGTGAATCTGGCCCTATAAATCTTTCCTGAACACTCTCTCCCCTCACTTAACTAAATTTTTTAACTCTAAACGTTCGGGTAATCCATTGGCACTTCATCTAAACTCAGCATATATATCGGTCATCCCCAAACCAGATAAAAATCATGAACTTGTCGAGAACTACAGACCTATCTCTTTAATCAATAACGATGTGAAGATCCTAACAAAAATCTTAGCAAATAGAATGAGTTCCTTTATTAATTTTTATATACATAAAGACCAGGTAGGGTTTATTCATGGTAGGCAAGGCCCAGACCAGGTCAGGAGAGCAATTGACCTCATATCTATACTACACTCGGGGTGGGATGGGGGTCCCAGTCAGAAGGGCTTTTTGCTCTCGCTAGACCTGCAAAAGGCTTTTGATTCCTTATCTTGGTCGTATTTATTTAACGTCTTGAAACGCTGGGGATTTGGAGACTCCTTCTTGGGGCTGTTAGGAACACTATACTCTAGTCCGGAAGCCAGAATTAAATTACAGGGATTTTATTCCGACCCCATTAGCATCGCCAGGGGTACTAGGCAAGGGTGCCCTCTTTCGCCCCTCATATTTGCTATAGCAATCGAGACTTTAGCAATATCACTCAGATCCAATCACAATATTGATGGCGTCAGGTGTGGTCAAACGATCCATAAATGTGCTTTGTTTGCTGACGATGTTCTCCTTTTTGTCACCTCCCCGACTACTTCACTTCCGGCAATTAATGAGCTCCTAGATACCTTCGGGGTTATTTCAGGCTTAAAGGTTAACATGTCAAAATCTCAGGCGCTAAATGTATCCTTATCCTCGGAAACGATCTCCCATCTAAGGTCCTCTTTTAGATACGCCTGGAATTCCTCTTCGATCCGTTACCTAGGAATTAACTTAACCCCTACGTTTGATCAATTATATGGAGCCAATTTCCCTCCGTTATTCAGTAAACTAGAAAAATATCTTAAGAAATGGTCTAGTTTTAATAGTTTTCTGTTTAGATGTCTCCCTATCGGGATCAACAGGGGTCACCTTAAGGCCATGCAGAGGAAGATAATTAAATTTATATGGGGTCAAAAGGGCTATAGGCTCTCTCGTTCTGTTCTTTCTAGTCCTAAAACACGGGGGGGTCTGGGACTTCCTGATCTTTTTAAATATTTTCAGGCAGCCAGATTAGCACAACTTTCATTAATTTACTCTAAACTTGAAAAACCGGATTGGTTAAATATTGAGCAGCGGGCTACACCTGCACACACTTTAGACTTCTTGCTTTGGTGTCCCCGTTCGTCTAGGCCCCCGATCCTGTCCCCTACTTTATCCCAATCTCTGTCCCTCTGGGATAGGATGAAGCAGACACCCTCGCTGATCTCGATTACTAAACCGCTAGCCAATTTATTTCACAATCCCCAATTTAGTCCAGGAATGGATACTAAAGCCTTTCAATGGTGGTTGGATAAAGGTCTATATAGAATAGGACACTTCATCTCCACCTCGGGTCCTTTCTCCCTCCAACATTGTCGGGTTAAATTAGGTCTCGCAGAGTCTGAAGAATTTAGATTCTTCCAAATTTCACACTTTATCTCTTCCATTTTGAAACATAAATCGGAACCTCCAAGGTTCACACCCTATGAGCAATGGTGTGGGCAGGGAAAGGAACATAGAGGAGGTATCTCTATCATTTACCTGTCTCTGATGGAACCTTCATCCAAATTTCGCTATATGGTAGCTTGGGAATCGGATGTTCAGGAAACCTGGGATCTACAGGATTGGCACAAAATGGTAAAGAGAGCTTTTGAAGGTATTGTAAATGTTAATTTGATTGAGGCTAACCTTAAGGTTTTGATGAGGTGGTACTTGGTACCTACCAGGCTTGCCGTCATGTTTCCGTCTACCTCTTCTGATTGTTTTAGGGGATGTCAGGCCCAGGGTTCTATGTGGCATATCTGGTGGGCGTGTCCGAAAATCCGTAGCTTCTGGAACAGGTTATTTTATCTTATTAGAAAAGTTACGGGTATTTCCTTAAAGCAATCTCCCCAGATAGCCTTGCTAAACGCTGATCTCCCGAAAGCCTCCAAATACACTCGTAGACTGATTTTCTTTATGCTCCTTGGAGCAAAAATTACTTTGGCTAAGGCATGGAAGCAGCCTTCGGTTTCTCTAGCAGCAACCAAAATAAAGATCTCATGGATAATGACAGAGGAGAAACTGGTTAGCCATATTTTGAACACGACCTTTAACTTTGAAGCAATTTGGGAACCCTGGGCCACCTATTTGGGCATTTCATTTATACCAGGAGTAAATGGGACATGATTTCTTTGAATGATATCTTACTCTGTAGTCTGGCACTTTTCTTCTCCCCTCTTTCCTTTTCTTCCTTCATCCTCTTTTCTCTAAAACCTTCTGCTTAGGTCGAATTGATTCTTTGATTCTTTTTTGTTTTTGTAACCTAAATGTATCCAAGGGACGGAAATTATTTCTCTTCAAATCCTCTAGGCATTATTATTCCTATAGGAGCTACCTCGATTGTCAGAGCTAAATGTTGTTTATTTTTTATGTCACATCTTCTTTCGTTGGGGGCCCAGTTAATTATTACTTTACTGCTTTTTCAATCTTACTCTCGGGTTGCTCCTCGGATCTGGGAGTTCTCTGTTTTTCTAGGTCCGGGGAGCAATCTTATTATAGTGGAGATGTTGTAGTGAAGAATACTATTTCCGGAACCAGGTAATGAGTGCACCCGGAAGGGGCACCTGGTCCGGCGAATTTTTTTTTTTTTTTTTATTTCTCCGCTAAGCTGGAGTCTTATTGTGATAACCCCCCCTGTTTTCAGCTCATAGAGGAAGGTCAATGTTATTTATGTTTATTTTTTTATTTTTTTTGAAGAGATGATGCGTTACTAGATATCTTCATTATTATATAATGTTCATAATTCAATTTGTGAAGCTTATCCAAGACATGAAGGTTTTATTTTTCTTTTCATTGTATCGTAATATTTCACAATAAACTCTTTTTGAAACTCAAAAAAAAATAAATAATAACACAGACATCTACTTGAATAAGTTATCTATACAACTTTGTCACACAATGGCAGTGAGAGTGGGTGTCTTTACATTGAATAGCCAACACCTTAGGATATTTCAATAGCCTATTATACAAAAGGTATGACTCACTGGCTGACCTGGTCATGTCATCATGACTCCTTGTGATATCTCAGTCCTGCAATATGAAGTATTATTAATGTCCCATCTCATGTAATATGAATTATGATTCACTATTAGCCACCCTATACCCAAAAGGGCACAGGGTGGATTTCGACCCAAGAGTTTTTGGTGCTGCTGGCACAAGAGTATCTCTCATCCTTCCAACGTCTCTGGGTGTCACGGGCCATTCTGTTACATCAGCAATCTGAAACAGCAGGGTAATCAGTAGGCACAAAGCACAATGGTTAAGTCAGCTGCAATTAGGCTACCAATACCGAGGGGGGAGATAGGGACAGGGGTAAGTGGGGGCAGATATAGAAAGGGCTGAAGACAGAGCAAGAAAAGATGAAAGAAAAATAAGAAAAATAGAAAATAGAGCGAAGGGATAAACGTGTGGGAAAGAACCCAACACGGGACAAGGAGAGTTCAAAACACTTTAGTTAAAGAATACTCCCACCAAAGTAGGAAACTAGTGCGGTCAGATGGAGGAATCTCCTTCTGAGCACACTTTGTGGGTAACGTGGGGTGTCTGCAACCAGAATGTTCTGGGAGCAGAGACCAGATGACAATAACAGCTGCGGATGTTAGCAACACAGTAAAAAATGTGTGAGAAAAGAAAAAATGTATACAATAAACGAGCATCAAGGAGAAAAGACACAGCCTCTTAAAGGAAAAACAGATCAGTTCAGGCCAGAGCCCTGTGGCAAGGACCGGTACATGGTGATGATAACGGTTCAGCTAACGTGGGGACAAACCAAGAAGCGGTATCTTCCAAATAGTCACAGACACATAAAATGAAAACAAAAATGCGTGTCTAGGGCCGTCTCGACCAGAAAGAAAAAAGAAAGATAAAAGGGTTGCCATCACAGGGTCCAGCGACTAGTCAGCACAGTACCTTCGGCGTCTGTCAGATAGTCAGTCCATCGCCCGTCCTCTAGCAGGGGTGGAACGTGGGGCCAGGGTCCCAGCCTGCGAGCCTCCTCCACGTCCATGTTTCTCTTTTTTAGGTCTCTGCTTGTCTGGGGTAGAGCATGGCGAATCCGGTGGGCTCCTGGGCAGCGGTGGTAGAGCAAACTCCCGATACCAGTCGGGCAGATCTGGCACATCCAGATGAAGGTCTTCGCAGAAACTTGAAAGATCAGCCGGTGAGCGCAGCACGTGTTGTTTGCCGGCCATTGTGACAACCAAAGCGAAGGGGAAGTGCCACGTGTACCTTATGCCCTTCCCTTGCAGTTGTTCCAGCAGAGGGCGCAATGCCCTACGATTGCGTAATGTGATCTGCAAAAGATCCTGGAATAGCATGATGTGTGTGCCATTGAAGATAATGTGGTCATTGCCGCGGGCCTTCCTCATTATGTCTTCTTTAAGTTGGAAGCTTTGGAGACAGCAAATAATGTCTCTGGGAGGTGCATCATCAGGACCCCTTGCCCTCAATGCTCTATGAGCTCTATGAGCTCTCACAAAGTCAATCAGCGTGTCTTCCTGCCGTTCCAGCAGGCTATTAAATACTCTTTGTAAGGCAGGTACAATCTGGTCAGCCTCCACACGCAGGGATCCCCCTTACCCTTATGTTACACCTGCAACCCCTGTTGTCTAAGTCCTCCAAGTGGCGATTCATGTCAATAAAATGCATAGCATGGGTGTCTGCCACATTCTCCAGTCTGCGCAAGGCCTTGTCCCTGTGTTTCCCTTTGGCCTCCACCGCCTCCATCTTGTCCGAAAGGACCAATAGGTTGGACTTCAGGTCAGTTATGGCTGCGGAAAACGTGGCCTTAATATCAGCAGCAAACACTGACATGTCTGCAAATGTCAGCGGTTTGTTGGAGCGGGAGCGGCTCCTACCTGAGTCCTCTGCTGTGTACTGCGAGTCTTCGCTAAACTCGTCCTCGTCCGGCTGGGACCGCGCCATCTTGGAGCCCGCCACGTTGCTCCCTGAAGCCTTGAAAAGCTCTGTGATACTCTGGGACGAGGAGTTGGCCGAACTGCTGCGGAGTCTGGAGCGGGAGGTCTGGTGGTTCACTCTGCCCATATCGAATGTCCAGCGAGTGGGGATAGGAGCTGTCAGCTGTGTCTTCTCATGGAGCTCCGTCAATGTGCGGCCATTCCGTTCACCAGTCAAACCACGCCCCCCCTGTGATAACATCTTTAACTAGCACAATCACCTGCCTGCCAGTAAATTAGGAAGAACTGATCTATCTAAGCTATACAGTGTATAAATATATGTACAACTCCTAGGGATGTATATATATTCTCTACACAATGTAAATTAAGCTAAACTGACTAGCCTGCCTGCCTGCTCTATCTAGCTATCTAAAAAGACAATCTCTCTGTCTCTCTGACTGCTTTCATTAACAAGCCAGAACACACTACACAAGGCCGCCCAGCAGGCAGCCTTATATAGTGTGGGGCGTGTGCTAAAGCCCTGAGCCATAATTGGCCAAAGCCACCCAGGCTTTGGCCAATTATGGCTTTTCGTTTTTTGCGCGCTGTGATTGGCCAAGCATGTGGGACATACAGCATGCTTGGCCAATCATCAGCACGCAATTCCGCAGTGAATTATGGGCCGTTTTGCGTAACTCGAATTAGGCGCGAACGACCGATTTTGTTCGAATTTCGTCAAACGTACGAACAGACAATGTTCGAGTCGAACATACATTCGTATCGAACGCGAAGCTCATCCCTATTCCCCATGACATTGCTGCCATATGCAACCAGATCCAGCCGAAACATCTGTCCACTACCAGGCACTTGAGACTCCCAGCCAATCCGCGTGCTCCCCCGCCCTGCACTTCCTCCTCCTGTGTAAACACAGGAAGGGGGAAGTGATGTGATCTCTCATCTCAGCGGTTTTTTCAACCGCCGCTGAGGAGAGATCACATCGCACAGTAAGTCTGCACAACACTACACTGACACACACTACACATAGGCACATTAACCCCTTGCGATCGCCCCCCCCCTCCCCCTGTCACAGTGTCACTGAATGCAGTAATCATACATGTATGATTACTGTATTTAGTGTCAGTGTGACAGTCAGTTAGTGTTAGGTTCAGGGTAGCCCCCGTACCCCCCCATAATAAAGTTTTAACCCCCTGATCACCGCCCTAGTTAACCCTTTCACTCCCTATTGCCAGCATCACTAAGCATCATTTATCGCTGTATTAGTGTCGCTGTTCCCGCTAGGCAGCAATTTTTTTTTTTTTTTACTAAAGACATGTGGCTAAATACATTTTGGCCTAAATGTTTGACTAAAATTTAGTTTATTTGATTTTTCTTATAACAAAAAGGAAAAAATATAGATTTTTTTTAAAAAAAAATTGCTCTATTTTTGTATATAGCGCAAAAAAATAAAAATCGCAGAGGCGATCAAATACCAGCAAAAGAAAGCTCTATTTGCGGGAAGTAAAGGACGCAAATTTTGTTTGGGAGCCACGTCGCACGACCGCGCAATTGTCAGTTAAAGCGACGCAGTTTCGAATCGCAAAAAAGGGGCCTTGTCATTTACCTGCATTTTGGTCCGGGTCTTAAGTGGTTAATAAAAAAAAAATATATCTATAAAAAAAATATATTTTTTATAAAAAAAAGGGGGGGGGTTGCCATCCGGGGGCCCTGGAGACCTCTGTGCCCTTTAATAACAATAAGTATATATATATATATATATATATATATATATATATATATATATATATATATATATATATATATATATATATATATATATAAATTAATTTTTTATAAAAAATAAATAATACAAGTTGGGGTTGCTGTCCGGGGCCCTGGGGACCTTTTTTAGAGGGGCCCCCTATTGCCTTGCTTTTTCTAACCCGAGTGGCTATTCTGAAAGTAAAAGCACATGGCAAACTGAACTTGAAGGAAGCCAAAGGCAATCATCTAGCCGATTCAGCTGCCAAACAAGCAGCCAGCATTCCACAAGAAGTGAAAAGCAGGGTGGTAGAAGACCACCCCGTGCTTACCCTACAGACTTTCCCAGCGGACAGAGTTTATCTGAAAGAACTACTGGAAGCAGCAAGTGCGGATGAGAAGGAAAGCTGGAAGCGGGGGAGGACAACCCATCAGAGATCGACTATTTGAGTGTAATAAGTAGACATGTGCACAGAAAAAATTTTTTTTTTTTTTTGTTCTGTTTCGTATCGTATGGTGATAGAGAGTGACTTAGGCCCTTCACAGCCTCCAATGACCAAGGAAATCTGGAATGCACTGAGGGTTACCCTAGCTTTCCAAACACCCTACCACTCCCAAAGTAGCGAGAAGGTCGAGAATGAACGGTACCTTAAAGACCCGAATGTTAAAAATGCCCATGAGACTGGTAATGCATTGGCCGGACAGCCTGCCCATTGCCCTATTCAGTGTCAGATACACACCTAAGGGGGAACACTCCCTATACCCTTATGGAATTTTGTTTGGGTTGGCTCCAAGACTTGGTTGCTATTTTCCACAACATTTTTTTCTAGGATGTGTGTTTTATATATTGTCATCTGTCTCCCTGTGTCTGATATTTAATAGAGGATCGCTCTAGCAGAGCGCACTTGGGTTGTATCGAGACCAGCAGTAAAAACGGTCAGTATGAAAACCATACTGGTTTGTAGATATCAAGCGCAATTCGCTGGACTGCTTGCTTTCCAATGACTATACACATTAGAGAAGCGAAGTCCACATAACGAGAGAAACCTATTATATCTCTCTTGCGGACTTCGTTATCCCCTTAGGGATACATATCTGTGTGAGAGGACATTGATATCTTCCTTGTTGGTGTACTGGTACCGTATATTGACAACAGCAGTAGCAGTGTCCCCACAGATTGTTTCTAGCCTATAAGAACAAGTAGAATGATCTTAATTCAGATATTGTTTTACTTTGAACAATATATGAATGTGCTCCATGCTGACTAAGATGGGGTGTGTGCACTTCACCCCCCCTGCCTTCCTTTGAGTGCCCTCCCCTTTTCTGTTTGTCGTTTCCTGTCATGTGATTTTGTATTAAGGGAAGTGATTGGCTGTTGGGGCCATCACTCCCTGCTTTGTTATTCTTTTGTTTCCAATGAATAAAAGAAACTGAGTTCCTGTGCTCAGGGCCAGAAGCTTGAGGTACCAGCAAGAACCAGCATTGTTTTCTGACTCTACCTGGTGCCATGAAGTACTTCAGATTCCTTGTACAAAGAGCTTGATACAAACGTGCTTTTAAGCACAGAGGAATTGTTTGGTGCTTTGTGTGCATTGAGACGCTGGAAGTGCACATTTTGGCGCGGTGTGGATTTGCGTACAAAGCCCAAGGGAATTCTTCCACGACAGAACACACCAACTACTGCCTGGAGATTGGGTGCTGGTTAAGAAATTTGTGAGAAAACATTCCCTTGAAGTCAGATATGATGGTCCCTTCCAGGTCCTGCTAACCACAACCACATCTGTCAAGTTGGCTGGGAAAAACACTTGGGTCCACGCCTCCCACTGCACCATGATGTCTATATTATATATCCTTTTTCTGTTTAAATCTGGCATCACTCAACAAGTGGCCATCATAAAAAGGGGGGTGTTTGTAAAATGATAGAAGGTACAGGGACATGCTGTACATGCATCCCTGACAACACTGGTCCAAATGGTAAGGTCACTCTGGCCATCAGAGAGTTGGAAAGCCTATCAGTGCAATGAAAGAAGAATTCAGGTATCTCAGACCCATGGGACCAATATTTTAGCTGGATGAGTGGGTGGAAAAAGATTTGAGCTTAAATAGGTATAGCTGTTTTGACTATTTTGATTATCCTTGCTCTGATAGTTTGTGGCATCTTAAGAAGTTAGTATAAAAAAAACTGTGGAAAATAGCACCCCAACCTTCCTGAATCAAGAAGGATTTTTTTTTTTTTTTTTTAATTGTTTTGAAAATGATATGATGACGGGGCGCATGCGCAGTGTGATGCGGGACGGACGTTGCTGACCAGAGCTCCGTCTGACTAGGCTGGCCAGGCAGGATTGCCGGGGCTAATCCACAACCAAATTCCTCCAATAACACCCCACCACCCCCGAGGAACACTCCGGTGCATGTCACCCAGCAAAATGGGGGGAAATCGCAGCTCCCAGCACTCGCTAACAAACTTTCTCCTCACCGTCGAGAAGATGTCCCAAAATGGCGCCGGCCACCATGCGGCCTCCAGCAGCTCTGTTCAGACTCCAGCTCATCCTCCTACAAACAGTGAGTACTCTCAGCCTCTCTCTAAAGCTGATCTGGATGCTAGTCTGACTGCCATCTGAGAAATTGGTGGATAAACTTGAACAGGAGCTTCACAAATCTACCAATGCTCTCTCTCAGGAGATTGCTAGCATAAGAGGCCGCACTGACATACTTGAAACCAAGCATGACAAACTAGCCCTCGCACACAATGATCTCAGGAAGGATTGAGACTCTTGCTGACAGCTTCTCCTTCATGCAAGCACACATATAAGATTTAGACCACAGAAACAGACGCAATAATATACAGTAAGAGTGCGTGGTATCCCAGAATCGATCACTGATTTGCCTCAAGCCATTACAAAGCTCTTTCACGGTCTTGTTCCTGACAAGCCCATGTCTGCTTTTGCCTGGGATAGACTGCACAGAGCATTAGGACCTAAACCATTACCTGAAAACCCCCCAAGAGACGTGATAATGTGCATGAAAGACTTTGTCACTAAAGAGGACATTATGAGAGCTTCCAGAAACACCCCCGTATTGAAATGGATGGGATTAAACTGCAGATTTACCCTGACATCTCTCCTACGACTTTGGACCGAAGACGCAGAATGAAAGAGGTCACAAGTATCCTCCAAACAGCCAGAATCAAGTACAGATGGGGCTTCCCATTCAAACTATCTATTACATACAATGGCACTACATACATAGGCCCGGATACACGTGGCACTTACGCTGACGTATCTCGAGAAACGCTGCGTAAGTGTAACTATGCACCGTCGTATCTGTGCGCCGTGCCCACAGAACTAGATACGCCTGAAAATAGGCTTCTTCCGACCGATGTAACTTTCCTATGCCGGCGTATCGTGGGCGCATATTTACGCTGGACGCATCTGGCACTCCCATTGATTTCCTATTCAAATATGCAAATGAGGAAGATACGGCGATTCACAAACGTACATGCGCCCGGTGCAGGCTATGCGCGGTGCACGTAAGTTCAACGTCCGGCGTAAAGTTATTCCACATAAAGCAGGTGTAACTCAGCACCAGACCTGCACAGGTCAGCTGGAGAGCAGCTGCAGCAGCACCGTTATGGACGAGCTGAGCAACCACACTTGCAGGACAACACATCTGTATGCAAACATGCCAGGGGCAGCCATGGTCATAGCACTACTACTGTGTCCACAGGCACGTAGTAGGGCAGGGGAGAGGATATACCGAACGCGCATGAACGTCTTTGGCATGGCTGACTCAGAGGTGTATCGCATCTTCAGATTCAGCCCTGATGCCATCCTGGAATTAGCCACAGCCCTGCATGATGAAATCACCAGCCAGACACGATGCTCACATGCAGTGCAGCCACTGGTCAAGGTACTGGCAACACTCCATTTCCTCACCAGTGGATCTTTCCAACGTACAAGTGTCTGGGATGTCCCAATCCACCATGAGCAGATGCGTGCACCAGGTTGTCCCTGCAATCCTCACACGCATTTCCCACCACATCATCAAACCCACCAATGAGCATCTGCGGCAGAAGGCAATGCAGGATTTCTACAGAATTGCCGGATTTCCCACGCACTGTTGAGGCCATTGATTGCACACATGTGGCACTACGGCCCCCCCCGTGCCACAGAGCACATATACCGCAATCGTAAGCAGTGGCATTCCATCAACGTACAGGTGATAGCCGATGCCCAGTGGCTCATATGGCACGTCCATGTCAAACACCCAGGGGCCAGCCACGACAGCTACATATACTGTCAAAGCAACATCCCAACAGAATTCAAACAGAACGTGTACAGGGACAGCTAGTTGGTTGGTGAGTGACATGGGTGTCGGCCATGACTGTCCGACCCCATGATGCAGACATCACGAGGGGCACATGCACGGCTAACATCCTCCTTTCTTTTCCCTTCCAGGTGACTCGGCATACTTAGGCCCAATCCCCAAACCAGAGGAGAGATAAGATACAATGCGGCACACATACGTACTTGTGCAGTGGTGGAGCGCACGTTTGGCATCCTGAAGTCCCGTTTTCAATGCCTGGATAAGTCCGGGGGGACCCTGTTGTATTCCCCAAACTTTGTGTGCCAGATCATGGGTACATGTTGTGTGCTGCACAACTACACCATAAGAAAGGGTCAGGATATTGACATATGTGATGACCTGACCCCCCCCCCCAACCACACAGTCCCCCCCTGAACGAGGCTCACCCGTCTGCTGAGGGAACAGCTGTCAGGAGTTGCTTTGTGGAGTGTATCTTTGCACGTTAAACACACACATTCATCATGGCACACGGACAATGCACGCATGCACACCACTGTGGTCCCTTGCTCACACACACCACATCCACTTTACATTGGTTTAGCCCAAGTCCACGATGCAGGACTTGGGAGCAGCAACGCCGTGCCAAGGCTCCAATGGTGTTGCTGTCCATTCATACCACATTCACACGGTCGTGGGGATAACCTCTCCACCACGACCCAGGGTGACACACCTTGCTGGCAGGTATGTCACCCACACATTCACCCACCAGTCACACTGTAGCCTGCACTCCTGACTGTGTGCATACACTCCAAAAGAAAAAAGCTCATAACCTGAGCAAAAATAACAAAGCAAAAAGGCACCCGTTTGCCCTGTTGTGGGCCAGGCATGGTGCCACGGCTCCGGCTCCTCAGTTACCTGGGGGGAGCCTCGGGTGGGGGGGGGGGGGTGGGTCATCTGGAGGAGGATCATCCCCAGGTCTGCCACTCCTGGCAGGTGCTGGCTGCCTGCTCTCCAGGGCAAGGGCAATGCGGTTGAGGAAGGAGTTGGTCCAAGCCTGCATCTGCAGCTGGCGGGTGGTGGTGTGCCACTGCTGGTGCCTTGTCTGCCTCCCCTCCACCTCGATGGCAGCCGTGTTTGGCCTGTACCGCCACTGCCAGGGTCTTTACCTCTGCCACAAGGCCTGCTGTTGTGGCCTGCAGCTCCCCAATGTAGGTGACCACTGCAGTGAAGTTGCCACTGACATCCTGCAGGCTGTCTGATATCTGGGCCGAGGAGGCAAGGCTGTCTGCCACCCAGCGCAGGTCCCCGGCTATCGCACCCATATGGCGGGTCTGGCGGGCCTGTTCCCTCGTAAGATTTTCGAGGAGGGATTCACGAACAACCCTTGTCTTGTGCGTAGCCTTCCTGGGGGCAGGAGAGGCTTGGGGCCGTCTGTACGGGGAGGCCCTTGAGGGGCTTTCCCTGATGGAGGGGGAGGGTGAGGGGCTTTCCCTGATGGGGGGGGGTCTGTAAGGGCCCGGCCAAAAGGGAAGACTCCTCAAAGTAGAGGCAAACCTCCTGATCCATATCCACCGTCTCCTCAACCGTCTCCTCGACCACCTCTAGAGGAGAGGTGTGGGCACTCCCTTCCACCGCTGTCTCTTGGCTTCCCAGAGGGCCAGGCTGAGCCAGATGTTCCGGGGATGGCGTGGGACGGCCACCAGCAGCAGATGGCCCCGCTCCCTCCAGCACATGTGTGGATGACACAAAGCATTCACATGTTGGTGGACACACACACTTGTCATATGTTCCCTTCCACCCCCTCACATGCTCCACACCGGATAGGGGATAAAACACACTTACCTGTTCTCAACTTCTGATCAATGGAGTCAAAGCCCTCCAGGCCCTCCACCTGGACCGGCTCCAGGCACATGGTGATCACCTCCTCCTCCGGGGTCAACCGCACAGCAGAGGGTGGTCCGCCCCCCGTGCCCCTCTGGTGCCTTCTGATGTTGGCCACTTTATCCCGGACATGCCGACACAAATCGTTGATTTTTTTGTTAATGTCCTTAGATGTCCAGGACTCATGACCAAGGGCATTAATTGGAAGGGTGATCTGCTCCAGGATCTGCTGTTTCTTGGTCCTGCTGGTCAGGGCACTCTGTGCGCCATGGAGGAACACATCATATTTCTCCATTGCAGAGATGAGGACAGCCTTCCCATCTGGGGAGAAATTTTTCTTCCTCCTGTCCCCCTCAGACTCAACATCAGCCATCGCAAAAACAAAAGTACCTTGCTTCAGGGGGGGAAACAAGCATGGATGTACTTTTGCGCCGGATGGGCGTATGGCTGGGCGTATTTATGCGCTCGGCGTAAGCCGGTGGGCCGGCGTATCCCAGGAAGTTGCGGCGGCGTAGTTATGAGCATGCGCACAGGGGTGCGGACACACGTACCCATCACTGCGCATGCTTCATTCATGATGGCGTAAATCATTGCACCACGACTACAAAATAACGTTACGCCGCTGCAACGTTGGGAGCAAGTGCTTTGTGAATACTGTGCTTGCCTCTCTGAGGTACGTTGGCGTAGCACATATGGGATGCGCTATGCTGGCATAAATATGGGGCGATCTACGTGAATCAGAATAACTCGAATATTCGGCAAAAAGAATATTGCGTGATTATCTTCTCCGCCCTTCTTTTGCATCAGAGCCAATCAGAATAACTCGAATATTCGGCAAAAGGAATATCGCGCAATATTCCTTTTGCCGAATATCCGAGTTATTCTGATTGGCTCTGATGCAAAAGAAGGGCCGAGTAGCTGATGCGATTCTTTTATGTTGCCGCAATGCGAATTTTCGGCAACATAAAATAATCGCATCAGCTACTCGGCCCAGGTTCTCTCTCTAATCATACCAGCAATACTTTTAGACGTCGATGGAGATCACTAGGATGTGATCTGTTTTAAAAATAAATTTGAAAAAATACGAATATTCGCCGCAATATTCGAGTTATTCACGAATACTCGAATATGCAATATTCGTAGCGAATATTCGCAATGCAAATATTCGTGAGCAACACTACCCCTCGCCCAAGCCCCAGGCTGTTGTCTGTGTTCCCTGGAGGTTTTTTATCTTCAGGGCTCTTTGAAAAAATTTAAATATAGTAAAAAAGTGTCGAGCTACACAGACTAGAGCAATACATATACACACATACAGTTGTAGCCCGTAGTAAGCAATAATATGCAGTAAACCAATATAAAAATAAGCACCCAGTTTAAATGTCCAAACAATAAAGTAGGCATAAAAGTCCACTGAAATAACTGCAAAGCAATTTGATTCCAAATGGTGAGATGATGAAAACACTGCATCTATTCAATGCAATTCCCTAAGCAAAGGTGACAGACCCTCCACCAATGACGATGCAGGCTTACCAGAAAATTCAGACCCAAGTAAACATATGTTCCATGAGTCAAATAGGCTTATAAACGGAAGGATGTCTTGACGTGTCTCCACCAACAGAGGATCAGCAGCCAATATCCAAACTGGTGTCATAAGGCTTGTAGATATATATATCTATTTCTCAGCAATATTCTCAATCACAAGCAGAAAAGGAAGAGAAGAAAAAGCAACATAGCATAATACTGTAGCTGAACAAGAAATTTTAATAAGCAGATGCACTTACAATTAAAGTAGTGAACAACGCATGTAGTATAAAAAATCAGCAGCAGCGTCCCCCTGACGCGTTTGGTGTTAATACACTTCTTCAAAGGGTAACTAGCCACTGCAACCCCCTCACTTAAATAGATGTAGACCCCCATATTGTGAATCAAACCCACCTGTGTTACAGGTAGTAACATGGCCCGATTAGTATATCGATTTCCGGTATGGAGACGCCATGCAGTTCTGGCGTGCGTTCCATACCTCGATCACAGAAAAAAGGTCCAAACCTGAGAGAGGATGCAGAGGAGGACAGAGAATACAGAAAAGGAAAGAGAAGGCGAGAGTGAGAGGCCAGGGCATATTCAACCTTAGTAGTAAGGTGCTTTCTAAGGCCGAACAGGACATTCTTGATAGAGGTCTCAAGTTTGCTCCACCTAAAAAACTGAGCAAATTTGGGACATTTATAGACATTCAAAAATATATTAGAAAAGTTAATATTCAGCTTTATCTGATTTCTAATACATCTAAATATGAAGCTAGGGCAGCCACGATCGGTACTGTACATTCTGGGCTTTCAAACCCGTCTCTGTACAATCCGCCAGGACCAATGGCACCAGCTGTGAAGATCTTTAAAGATTCAGTTCTTCGGGATTTATCACGTTTATCTGAGAAACGTCCACATCTGCCCTCCTTGTCTAATGCAGACCTTAAGTCTTTATGTGAACAGAAGGACTTGGTAATCCGTCCTGCAGACAAGGGGGAGGTATTGTCATCCTGGACAAATCTCAATATCAAGCCAAAATACTTCGGATTTTGAGTGAACCAGAGACTAGGGATGAGCTTCGCGTTCGATGCGAACATATGTTTGCATCGAACATTGCCCGCTCGATCGTTCGTCGAAAACGAACAAAACGGGTCGTTCTCGCCAAATTCGAATGACGCGCAACGGCCCATAATTCACTGTGGCGTTGCGCGCTGATGATTGGCCAAGCATGCACCATGACCCCGCATGCTTGCCCAATCACAGCGCCCAAAAAACGAAGAGACCTAATTGGCCAAAGCCTGGGTGCTTTGGCCAATTAGGGCTCAGGGCTTTAGCATACGCCCCACACTATAAAAGGCCGCCTCCCGGGCGGCCTCTTGTAGTGTGTTCCAGCTTGCCTTACAGTCAAGTTAGACAGACAGTGAGTTAGAGAGAGAGAGAGAGAGAGATAGATAGAGACAGTGGGCCAGATTCAGAGAGCCGTAACTCCTGTCTAACTGGTGTTAGACTGGAGTACTTTCTAATTACGCGCGTTTTTTCACTAGTTTGAATCCTCAAACCATGAAAAGACGGCTTTGCGCTTCAATCCGACTGGCTTACGTGTTTGTACGCCTTCGGATCTACGCTGCAATAAAATTGCGGCCGCTGGGTAGAGTTCCCGTAGTTTTCCGCGTCGGGGTATGCAAATGAGCTTTTGCCGACTATCCACGAAATTACGAACGTGTATGGCAATCTCTTACGGCATCTTTAGTCATCTTTTTGCTGCGTAAAACTATACCAGCTTTTTGCTGGTCTAATATTCGACAGCCCATGTTAAGTATGGCCGTCGTTCCCGCGTCGAATATCAACTTTTTCAGGCGTCTTTTTTTTATTTTTGACGTAAAACGTCCGGGAATAGGAATGTCCGTAAACGACGCTACTCAAACAACGAATGACGTATCGACGTTATTTCGCGCAATGCACAGCGGGAAATTTCTGAACGGAGCATGCGCAGTTCGATCGCCGCGGGGACGCACCTAATTTAAATGCTTCACGCCCCCTAATCGCGTATTTCGATTACGCGGCGAGAAATACGCCGCCGTATCGTACGGGCAAAAATCTACCAGGATTCGGTGTAGAGCCTGGTAAAATACGGCTGCGTAGCGTATCTCGGATACGCTGCGCAAATGTACGTGTACCTAAATCTGGCCCAGTGTCTTTTCAGATAGATAGAGTAGGAAGGCTAGTAGTCAGTATAGTTGATTTTACAGTGTGTATAGAATATATATACATCCTTAGGAGTTGTACATATATTTATACACTGTATAGCTAAGCTAGATCTGCTATTAGTTTTTGTTAGGCAGGAGATTGTGCTGCGCTATACGTTTGCTGTGTCTTTGCCCATAAAGACAGGCGATCATACTGCACGTTGCACGTTGCACGTTTGCTATGTCTTTGCCCATAAAGACAGGCGATCATACTGCACGTTGCTGTGTTTTTTGCCCATAAACACAGTAGATCATACTGCACGTTGCACGTTTGCGGTGTTTTTGCCCATAAACACAGTAGATTATACTGCACGTTTGCTGTGTTTTTTGCCCATAAAGACAGGCGATCATACTGCATGTTGCACGTCTGCGGTGTTTTTTGCCCATAAAGACAGGCGTGTTTTTGCTCAGTCGATCTTACTATAAGTTTGCTGTGTTTTTGCCCATAAACGCAGTTGATCTTACTATACGTTTGCTGTTTATTTCTGATTATTTCTGATTTTGTCCTGTGCAGGCTATTAAAATGTCTGGAAGGACAACAAAGAAAGGCAGAGCATCACAAGGGCAAGCAGGCTCTGCATCTAGAGGCAACGCTGGTGGTGGACACGGTGCATCCTCTTCAGCACGTGGGCCGCTCGTCCTTATTTTCGGGAGCTGGCCGTGTTGAGCCTCAACATGCAGACCAAATAGTAGATTGGATAACCAAGCCGTCCTCATCCTCCTCATCCTCTCTCACACAGACTGATCGTAGTTTGTCTTGCAAAGCAGCTGCCAAGGCTTCCTCTTCCCTCTGTACCATGGCATCACACAATCCTTCCCTAGTCCCACCGTGTCCTCCTGAGGAGTCCCCCGAACTGTTTTAACACAGTGTTGGGTACATGCTACTGAATGAAGATGCGCAGCGTTTTGAAGGCTCCGATGATGGAACACAGATAGAGGAAGGCATTGATGTGAGTCCAGGGAGAGGGGGTGGCCGAGAGGGATAGCAATCTGTCAGGGCTGGACAGGGCGGTCAGTGGTAAGGTGCATCTTACCGCTGACTCATGGTCCAGCAGGCATGGACAGGGACGTTACATGTCTTTTACGGCGCATTGGGTGACTCTGCTGGCAGCTGGGAAGGACGCGGTAGTTTTGGAGGTTGTTCCGCCACCACGCCTCCAAAACACTACTACTGGTTGTGACACACCTCTCTCCTCCACCCCCTCCTCTTCTTCTTCTGCAATGCATTTTTTGAACCAGGGGATTACCAAAACCTGGCTCTGGACAACGTCTTGCTGAGGCTTTGGTGAGTCACAGAAGGAGCGGTGGAGAAGGTGGCCGTCTGACCGATGCCTTCAGACAGTTTTTTAGTCCGCAGCCCCAAGGTCTGACCGGTTCCAGCAACCATCGCCAGCGTCTGGTTTACATGGTCCGGGAATACCTAGGGGCAAGATCCGACTTGGACACCTTCCCCACCGAAAATCCTCTGGCTTACTGGGTCTTGAGTAGGGATGAGCTTCGCGTTCGATGCGAACACATTTTCTCATCGAGCATTGCACGTTCGATCGTTCGTCAAACAAACAAATCGGGTCGTTTGTGCCAAATTTGAATGACCCATAATTCACTGCGACGTTGCGCGCTGATGATTGGCCAAGCATGCACCATGACCCCGCATGCTTGGCCAATCACAGCGCCCAAAAAACTAAGAGACCTAATTGGCCAAAGCCTGGGTGCTTTGGCCAATTAGGGCTCAGGGCTTTAGCACACGCCCCACACTATAAAAGGCCGCCTCCCGGGCGGCCTCATGTAGTGTGTTCCGGCTTGCTTATAGAAGTCAGACAGACAGAGAGAGAGAGATAGATAGATAGAGACACAGAGGTAGATTCATGTAAAATGGCGCATCGTTGCTCCGGCGTGGCGCATCTTTTTTCCGCTACCCCGTACCAGCGCGGAGAGGCATTTACTGTATTCATCATTTTTTCACTCACCTGCGTAGCAGTTTTTCGACGGCGTAAGGCGGCGGAACTGGAAGTGGGCGTCACCACATGCAAATGATGGTCTGACGGTGGCGCTGAGAGATCCGTAAGGTGTATCTTAAACGGCGCATGCGCATTGATGGCACCTGGCTGTCTGGCTCCTGTGCGCATGCGCAGTACGGCGCCGACGTCACCACCAAGATCCGCCGCACCACTTCCTACTCGTGCATAAATACGCACACAGAACCGCCACTCCCTTGCAAAACGTGACCAGCATTTTTTTGGAATTGCCAGGGCTTTTGCATTTAGGATGGCTGCACCAGACACTGCCGGTGACCGCAGAATGTTTAACTTCAGCCCTCAGGAGAAGGCTGTGATAACCGATGTGCTCTCCCAACATGGGTCCCGCCTCTATGGGCCACAGAGTGCCAACACTGGCAAATCGGAGAAGACACGCATTTATGCCGAAATCACCAGGCAGGTTAATGTTGTCGGTGTGGCGGAGAGGGAGCTCAAGCATATCCGCAAAAAAATAAACGATAAGCAGAGACTGGTCAAAGACAAGCTTGTGGCAATGAGAAAGCATGCCAGTGGGACGTTGTGGGGAACGGGGCAGCCCTTCTGTCCTGCCTGGTGGACCTGCAGACCACCACATCTGGCCTGGTCTCCGAGGTCCGGAGCCTGGCAGCTGCTGTCCGTGAGGAGGGGAGGCAGACACGGCGACAGCAGCGCAGCAATACCACCCGCCGGCTGCGGATGCAGGCTGCCACCAATACATACCTCCACCGGCTAGCCGTGGCAATGGAGGGCAGCCAGGCAGCCAGGGAGAGACTGGGGGAGGTTCAACCACCAGCCCCCCCACCTGTGGCTCGCCCCAGGCAACTGCGCCCCAGGAGCCTAGGGACAAGAAGGAGCCCACTACAGGGCCGTTGATTTATGAAAAATGATGTTTGATACTCAGATTATGAGTTATATTTTTGTTTATCTCCCTGCACACGGTGAGGAGTGCAGGCTACAGTGTGAATGAGGTGTGAATGTGTGGGGGTGACACTCCTGCCATTAAGGGGTGTCACCCTCAGTCGTTGGTGAGAAATTATCACCACGACACGTGTGAATGGTGTATGAATGTACTGCAACATAATTGGAGCCGTGGCGTGGCGTTGCTGCTCCCAAGTCCCATGTGGTGTACTTGGGTCTAATCCAATTTGATGTGGAAGTGGTGTGTGTGTGCGCTAGGAATCACAGTGGTGTGCATGCATGCATTCTCATTGTGCCATGATTAATGTGTGTGTTTAACGTGAAAAGTAGCCAACCACAAGGACCCTCCTGACTGCTCTTCCCTCAGCAGACGGGGGACCCTCGGGCAAGGGGGGACTGTGTGGTTCGGGGGTCAGGTCATCACATAAGTCAATCTCCAGGCCCTTTCTCACGGCAAAGTTGTGCAGCATGCAACATGCCCCAATGATCTGGCACACAAAGTTTGGGGAATACAACAAGGTCCCCCCAGACTTATCCAGGCATCGGAAACGGGACTTCAGGAGGCCAAAGGTGCGCTCCACGACTGCACGGGTTTTGATGTGTGCTTCATTGTATCTTTGCTCTCCTCTGGGTTGGGGATCCCGGAATGGAGTCATGAGATGGGGTCCCAGTGCATATGCCGCGTCACCTGGTAATGAAAAGACAGAAGGATGTTAGTAGTGCATGTGCCCGTTGTGATGTGTGCATCATGGGAGGGGATAGTCATGCCTGCCACCCATATCACTCACCAACCAGCCAGCTGTCCCCATACACGTTCTGTTCAAATTCTGTTGAGATGGTGCTTTGACGGTATATGTAGCTGTCATGGCTGGACCCAGGGTCCTTGGCACGGACGTGCCATATTAGGCCTTGCGCATCAACTATCACCTGTACGTTGATGGAATGCCAATGCTTCCGATTGCAGTATATGTGCTCTGTGTCCCGGGGGGGCCGTAGTGCCACATGTGTGCAATCAATGGCCCCCACAGTGCGTGGGAATCTGGCAATGTTGTAGAAATCTGTCATTGCCTTCCTCCGCAGCTCCTCAGTGGTGGGTTTGATGATGTGGTTGGCCATGCATCTGAGGATTGCTGGGACAAGCTGGTGCACACATCTGCTCATGGTGGACTGTGACATCCCAGCCACCACTCCACTTGTACGCTGGAATGATCCACTGGCAAGGACATGGAGTGTTGCCAGTACCTTCACCAGTGGCTGCACTGCTTGTGAGTGGTGTGTCTTGCTGGTGATGTCATCCTGCAGGGTTGTGGTTAGTTCCAGGATGGCTTCAGGGCTGAATCTGAATAGGCGAAACACCTCCAAATCACTCATGCCAAACACGTCAATGCGCGTGCGGAATATCCTCTCCCGTGCCCTCCTACGTGCATGTCGACGCTGTAGGGCTACGAGCATGGCTGCCCCTGGCATGTTGGCTGACAGATGTGTTGTCCAGCAAGTGTTTTTGCTCAATTCGTCTGTAACAGTGTTGCTTTAGCTGCTCTCCAGCTGATCTGTTCAACTCCTGTGCAAAGTTACCCCTGCTTTATGAGGGGTGACTTTCCGCAGGAAATTGCAGTTACGCTCACCGGGTTACGACGGCGCCAGACAACCGTACGTTTCTGAATCGGCGGTTCTCCCTCATTTGCATATTTGAATAGGTAATCCATGGGAACGGTTGATCTGTCCTGCGTAAAGATGCGCCAAAGCCACGCCGACGTGAAAAAGTTACGCCGGTAAGAAGTAGCCTATTTGAAGGCGGATCTGGTATAGTAGGTACGGCGCATGGATCCGACGGCGATAAGTAACAGTTACGCCGCACATCTCTAAAAACGACGGAGTAAGTGCTACATGAATCTACCCCACAGTGTCTTTTCAGATAGATAGATAGATAGATCAGGGAGGCTAGTAGTCAGTATAGTTAAATTTACAGTTTGTAGAGAATATATTGACATCCCTAGGAGTTGTCAATATATTTATAAACTGTATAGCTTAGCTAGATCTGCTATTAGTATCTGTCAGGCAGGAGATTGTGCTTGATGCAGTGCTCTAAGGTGTTGTATTGCCTGCATTAGGGTTTACCTTAAACATTGTACTCTGTGTTAGTCAACGTGTGCTAGTTAATTGCACATAGACGCATTACCTTTTACTGCAAGTGTGATATTTATTTGCACAGAAAGGCAGTTGCTGTTAATGCAAGTGGGCTATTGAATTGCACAGAAACGCAGTCGCTCTGACTGTGCTTGTGCTGTTTAATACCACCTGAGCGCATTTCGTCTCACCGCACGTGTGCTGTTACATACCACCTGAGCGCATTTCGTCTCACCGCACGTGTGCTGTTACATACCAACTGCGCGCATTTGGTGTCACCGCACGTGTGCTGTTACATATCACCTGAGCGCAGTTAGTGTCACCGCACGTGTGCTGTTACATACCACCTGAGCGCATTTGGTGTCACCGCACGTGTGCTGTTACATACCACCTGAGCGCAGTGGGTGTCACTGCACGTGTGCTGTTACATACCACCTGAGCGCATTTGGTGTCACCGCACGTGTGCTGTTACATACCACCTGAGCGCATTTGGTGTCACTGCACGTGTGCTGTTACATACCACCTGAGCGCATTTGGTGTCGCCGCACGTGTGCTGTTACATACCACCTGAGGGCATTCGGTGTCACCGCACGTGTGCTGTTACATACATCTGAGCGTATTTGGTGTCACCGCACGTGTGCTGTTACATATCACCTGAGCGCATTTGGTGTCACTGCATGTGTGCTGTTACATACCACCTGAACAATATGTCTGGAAGGACAACAAAGAGAGGCAGAGAGTCACAAGGGCAAGCAGGCTCTGCATCTAGAGGTAACGCTGGTGGTGGATGTGGTGCATCCTCTTCAGCACATGGCCGTGGCCGTGGCTGCTCGTCCTTCTTTTCGGGAGCTGGCCGTGTTGAGCCTTAACATGCTGAGAAATTAGTAGAGTGGATGACCAAGCCGTCCTCATCCTCCTCATCCTCTCTCACACAGACTGATCTAAGTTTGTCTGGCAAAGCAGCTGCCAAGGCGTCCTTTTCCCTCTGCACAATGGCTTCACACAATACTTCCCTAGTCCCACCATGTACTCCTGAGGAGTCCCCCGAACTGTTTCAACACAGTGTTGGGTACATGCTGCAGGAAGATGCGCAGCGTTTTGAAGACTCCGATGATGGAACACAGATAGAGGAAGGCATTGATGTGAGCCCAGGGAAAAGGGGTGGCCCGAGAGGGACAGCAATCTGGGAGTGATGTTCCTCCAGCTGGAGCATACTGCCAGGTTGTTGACAGTGATGAGGAGGGAGGGGATGATGAGGTCACTGACTCTACCTGGATGCCTGATAGGAGAGAGGAGGAGGAGGAAGAGGTGGAGGACGAGGCACAGGCACATCTCCAAAGAGGCAGGATGCCCTCCAGGGGTCAGCTTAAGGGCACACCAACTGCATTACAGCGCACATCTACGGCGCTTGTGCATGGCGCTGCTGTGTCTGACCGGTACAGCAAAAGTTCTTTGGTGTGGGTCTTTTTTGAAACATGTCCACAAGATTGTACCTTTGCTATTTGCAACATATGTCGAAAGCGTATCTTGCGTGGCCAAAACATCAACCGCCTAGGTACCACATGCTTGTCCAGACATATGTCGACTTGCAATGCAGCTCGTTGGCAAGTAGGGATGAGCTTTGTGTTCGATGCGAACACATGTTCGCATCGAACATTGGCCGTTCGATTGTTCGTCGAAAACGAACAAATCGAGTCGTTCGCGCCAAATTCGAATGACCCATAATTCACTGCGGCGTTGCACGCTGATAATTGGCCAAGCATGCACCATGACCCTGCATGCTTGGCCAATCACAGCGCCCAAAAAACAAAGAGACCTAATTGGCCAAAGCCTGGGTGCTTTGGCCAATTAGGGCTCAGGGCTTTAGCACACGCCCCACACTATAAAAGGCCGCCTCCCGGGCGGCCTTGTGTAGTGTGTTCCAGGTTGCTTTGCAGTCAGACAGACAGAGACAGAGAGAGATAGATAGATAGAGACACAGGGGTAGATTCACATAGAGATACGATGGTGTATCTACTGATACACCGTTGTATCTGTGAGATCCGACGCTCGGATCTATGCGGCTGATTCCTCGAATCAGGTTCCGCATAGATCTCCCTTAGAGCCGACTGGTGTAAGTGAGTTACACTGTCGGATCTTAGGCTGCAATCTCCCGCCGTCTGCTAGGTGGCGCTTCTGTTAGTATATGCGACGAATATGCAAATGAGGAGAACCGCCGATTCAGAAACGAACGCCCGGCCGTCGCTTTTTTTTACGTCGTTTGCGTTCGGCTTTTTGCGGCGGATAGTTACCCCTGCTATATGCGGGGTAAGTGCGGCGTATCCTATGTTAAGTATGGCCGTCGTTCCCGCGTCGAGTTTTGAATTTTTTACGTCGTTTACGTAAGTCGTTCGGGAATACGGCCATACGTTAATTGCGTTAACGTCGAAAACAATGACGTCCTTGCGACGTCATTTGAAGCAATGCACGCTAGGAAAAATTTAGCCGGCGGCGCATGCGCAGTACGATCGGCGCGGGGACGCGCGTGATTTAAATAGTAAACTCCCCCTAGCCGCGGAATTTGCATTCCGCCGGGGGATTTACGATCCGCCAGGGCAACTTACGAGGCAAGTGCTTTCTGAATACAGCACTTGCCTCAAAAACTGGCGCAGGCGGATCGTAAAAAAGATAGATCGCGTGGATCAAAAGATCCGCTGATCTATGTGAATCTACCCCACAGTGGATAGATAGATAGATAGATAGATAGATAGATAGATAGATAGATAGATAGATAGATAGATAGATAGATAGATAGATAGATAGATAGATAGATAGATAGATAGATAGATAGATAGAACCAGACATCCCTAGGAGTTGTCAATATATTTATAAACTGTATAGCTTAGCTAGTTCTGCTATTGGTATCTGTCAGGCAGGAGATTGTGCTTGATGCTCTAACGTGTTAGTTAATTGCACATAGACGCATTAACTGTTACTGCACGTGTGCTATTTATTTGCACAGAAACGCAGTCGCTCTGACTGAAATAAACATCCATTGTTCCAGACCAGAGTCTTGTGTCCCTCACAACACCGAGGATATACCAGATATAATAATAAGCCAGACATTGTTCAGTATCCAAAAATATTTATTATCTCACACTTAAAAAGTGTTTATTTATATTTATTCAAAATTACATCGTAAGGGGGGCGTGACCGGAAGCCGACTCGGATGCAAGCCTAGTCTGAGAGCTCTCTCTCTGCCCACAGCTTACCGGCTATTTCGGGGATTTTCCACCCACCATCCATGGGTCGCTCCAGGACAACTAGGTCCTCCACATCCAGGGGATCATCCCAGCCCCCTCCGGGGTCATCCACGGACCTCAGGGACTTCTTTATGCAGCCCTGCCCGCTGGGCAGGGACTCCAAGATGGCGCTGGACACGTCTGCGCCTGCAGCGCGGTCCCCCCCGCGGCTCTCTCATTCCATCCCGGCACAGCTCCGGACCCCAGACGACCAGGGGATCCTCCCGCAGACGATCGGAAGCGGATGCCGCTGGTCGGGTGAGCACACATCCTCTGCCTGGTCCCCTTCCATTGCGCAGGCCTCGCGGCGGGACTCGCGGGCCGCCGCCATCTTGGGACACCCGGAGCACTGCACACAGTGTTCTGAGGCCTTCCCGCAGCTACTCCGCTCAGCATCCGATCCGGCCCTGAGAAGAGAAGAGGCCAGTTCACCAGACCCCCCGGGGGATGCGGAGGACTTTCCAGCACTGCCACACCCAGCCCATCCCAGCTCCCATCCGTTTGCCACATCCAGAACCGGGCAGCTCACTAGTCCAGGAGAGGATTTGATGGGGACACCTTCCCCCCCTGGGCTTCAGCACCAACTTCTTTCCGGGTCTCCCCAACACGCTGCACCCCATCCACAACCACTGGCATCGTCTGCCCACAGGCCGAGTCCCTCTGGCCCATCTTCACCTCGGGACAGAGGAGGGGAGGACTCTCAACCACAACAGGCCCAGACCTGGGGTTCTCAGGAGGGATGGAGATCTGGGAGCCCTATCTGGGGGCCCCCACAGCAGGTTCACACACAGCCTCCCTTCCATCCTGCCTATCCCCCACAAGCACCAGATATAACTACTGGCCCATCCATTCCCCCACAATGGCTTGTCTACCTGCAAGTGATGCCTACTAAGGAGGATTTTAAACAGCTCATAATGGACGTGAAATCCACCTGCAGGTCTGAGATCCAAACCCTCCAATCGGACCTCAAACATCTGGCTGATCGAGTGGAAATGGCAGAAGAGGAAATCCAGGAAACTAAACTGGCAATCCACATAACACAAATGCAAGGTACGGAACACCGCACATTGCTTAGAGACATGCAGCGGCACTTCGAAGACCTGGACAACAGGGGGCGTAGGAACAACATTCGCGTCCGGGGGATACCGGAATCGGAGGGTCCCGAAGATGTCCGTTCTACCCTACACACCCTATTCAACAACCTGATCGGGGCCCCCCCGACTAAACCCATAGAAATGGACAGAGCTCACCGGGCGTTGCGCCCCAAAGGGGCCACCTCCAAACCTAGAGACATAATATGCAGGCTAAACTCCTACCCCCTGAAGGAGGAAATAATGCGTCAGGCCCGCCTCGCCTGCAGAGTGACCCTGGCAGACGTCCCAGTCCAGCTCTTCCCGGATCTGTCGTGGATCACCTTACAAAAGCGTAGGCTGCTACAACCGTTACTACGCACCCTGCAAGACGAAAATATCCCGTACCGATGGGGCTTTCCGTTTAGCCTTACAGCGAACACTCAAGGCAAGTCGGCTGTCCTGAGATATCCGGAGGACCTTCAAGTATTTTGTGAAACCTTGGACATTCCGATTCCCCAGCTACCAGAATGGGACCTAGTGGCCACGCCACCCCCGCCACCCTTGGTATGGCAAAAAGTCCCGCCACCCAAACGCTCCAGAGGCTCGGAGGGATCCAAGAGAAGCCCACATAGGCACCACAGGAAGAACTGATCCGTTCCCCCTGGTATGGGTTCCGGCCCGCGAGATCCCCCACCCTTCTCTGGCAACCAAGGACCTGGCCCTGGAAACCCCACTAGTAGCATTACCCACTCCCCAAGCCCGAGCTTTTAGTCTAGTTTAACATTAAGGGCAAGTCTCGGCTGAGACTTTAGAGAGAGACCCTTCACCCCCCTTCTCCCATTTCCCTATTTAGATCCCAGATCATCTGGACTCTGATACATGCAGTTCTATTGTTCGGCATAGTCGCTTCAGGGTTCCCCTGGGCTCCCCTGGCACGACCCCTCGGGGCCGGGCTGGTGGGGCCCGGGGGAAGCCGCTCAGACCTGGGCCTCTTGGCCCTGATAGGTCGATACTTAGAGTTGTTGCTCTGTTTTTGTTGCTTTGTTCTCATGTTTTTCTCTCTCTTCTTTATTCTAGACTCCTCTCTCCCTCCCTCCGCCCCCGTCATCATGTGGCTCTGTACTGTGCCTCCGGGCTGGTCTCGGTTCTCCTCCTGCGGTGTCTGGCCCCCGGCCTCTGGCGTCCATGTCTCCTCCATTCGTATCAGGTAAGTACAGCTCCCTTCACCACCACACCTCCCCATGGCTAAGATACTATCCCTGAATGTCCACGGTTTAAACTCCGATAAGAAAAGACACCTGGCCTTGTCAGAATTTAAGCAATCAGGGGCAGATATTATTATGGTCCAGGAAACACATCTAGATAAAGAGGGCTCTTTTGCTTTCGCATCACGGTGCTACTCTCAGATATACCTCTCCTCAGGGCCCCGCAAAAAGGCCGGAGTGGCCATACTTATTAAGAAAGGATCTCCCTTTATCAGATCGCAGCACTACAGTGACCCACAGGGTCACTACATCATCCTACAGGGCATGTGGCAGGACCAAAGGGTGACTTTTTGCACTATATACGCCCCAAACGTCCGGCAGCTTGGGTTCCTCTCCAAGGTCTATGCACGCCTCTTCCGAACTGACAATGGGATTCTAGTAATCGGGGGAGACTTTAACCTGGTCCAATCTGTCAATTTGGATCGTCACGTGGTGAGCCCCAGGGCACCCTCAGACCGAGTACTTAGAGACTCGAGGCTGTTCCGGCAAATAACCAGACGTTATGCACTTTTCGATGCCTGGCGGGTTCTCCACCCTGGCGATCACCAATTTACATATTTCTCAGCCCCGCACCACACAGATTCCCGTATCGATTATTTCTTTGTAAACAACCCTGCCCTGCAGCTGGTCAGGACAGTGCAGATCCGACCGATCTCATGGTCGGACCATGCACCAATCCTGCTGACCTTAGGAATAGGCTCACCGGTGGCCAAACCCTGCACATGGCGCCTGAACACATTTCTCCTCCAGCACCTCCCCTCAAAAACGGAGTTGGAATCTACCTTGAGGAATTACTTCGAGGACAATGATACCCCAGATGTAACCCTCTCCACTTTGTGGGAGGCTCATAAGGCGGTGCTGAGGGGGAAGTGCATTGGCCTGTCCTCAGCTATGAAAAAAAGTGCTCAGGCACTGAAACAGCGCACAGAGGCAGAACTTGAGATTCTGGAAAGACGGCTGCAGGAATCCCCTACTTTATCACTTCTGAAAAAAATCTCTACACTGAGGGCCACCCTGGGAGATATAGCGCTGGGCAAAGTGGAGAAAGCACTACTTAGGCTTAGACAAAAGTATTACGACAGGGGTAACAAAGCCCACTCCCCTCCTAGCCAGAAAACTACGCGACAACACCCAAGCCTCAACCCCACATCAGGTCCGTGACACCGCAGGAGACCTAGTCTCTCACCCCAAAGATGTAGTCCAGACCTTTGCTGACTTTTATACAACTCTATACAATAACCCTGACATCCCCAGTAACCCTCCTTCTCCTGACCTCACTCAACGCATGACATGCTATCTGGAGCAGAGTGGTGTCTCCAAGCTTAGACCCTCGGATCTAGCCCCTCTGAATGCTTCTATCTCGGAGGAGGAGCTAGAACAGACCATTAAATCCCTACCCTCACACAAAGCCCCGGGACCCGACGGATTTCCCTACGAATACTATAAAACATTCCTCCCCTACTATTGCCGCGCATGTGTAAACTATTTAACGCATTCCTCAGGGACACTCCTATTCCAGGGGACATGCAACGCTCCTTTATTACGGTGATCCCAAAGCCGGATAAAGACCCCTCCCTATGTGCCAACTACAGACCCATCACCCTTCTGAACTCCGATTTGAAGATCTTCACTAAATTACTGTCCATCCGACTGAATTCGGTTTTCCCCTCCCTCATACACAAAGACCAGGTGGGATTTGTCCCGCTTCGTCAAGCTGGGGACAACACAAGGAAAATTATTGACCTAGTAGAGGTGGCGAACAAGGAAGGCCAGAGGTCCATATTACTGGGCCTAGATGCCGAGAAGGCCTTTGACCGCTTGGGCTGGCCTTTTTTATTCGCTACGCTGCAACATGTAGGGCTTAGGGGACCATTCCTGCGGGCTCTCCAACATCTATACTCCGATCCATCCTCCCAGGTCAAGACCCCTTTTGCCCTCTCTTCCGCATTCCCAATAACTAACGGCACCAGACAGGGGTGCCCTTTGTCCCCCCTGCTGTTTGCGCTCTGTGTAGAACCTTTAGCCGCCACCATCCGTCAAAACCCTGATATCAAAGGGATCTTAGTCAGAGACCAAGAGTTCAAAATATTATTATTTGCAGACGACATCATCCTCACACTCACCCGGCCCAGGATATCCCTCCCGAACCTGCACGCGGAGCTTGACCGCTTTGGAGCGCTATCGGGATACAAAATAAATGCGTCCAAATCGGAAGCACTCCCGCTCAACATCCCTGACGGTGAGGTGGCCCACTTACACTCCACCTTCCCTTATAGCTGGAAAGCCTCCTCACTGAAATATCTGGGCATCCACATCACCCCCACCTACACTACCCTCTATCAGCAGAACTTCCCCCCCCTTTTCCGCACTATTAGGACCCTTCTACAACAATGGAAAAAGCACCACATCTCCCTCTTGGGGAGAGTAGCGGCGGTAAAAATGGCGATCCTCCCAAAACTTCTATACCTATTTCAAACCCTACCTATCCCAGTGCCCTACGCCCATTTGAGAAAACTCCAGACTGACCTGCTCCAGTATACATGGAACTACAAGCGCCACAAAGTCCCCCGGTCGGTGCTGCTGGCGGCGAGATCGGAGGGGGGTCTAGCATACCCCGATCTCGTAAAGTACTACCAAGCGACCCAGTTGAAGGCAGTAGCCTCCTGGTTCACGTTACGCTCGTACAATAAATGGACACAAATAGAAAAGCTCTGGCTGGCCCCAGTACATCCGAACAACTTGCTGTGGAATGCAGATGTGGAGGTTGATCCCGGCAGCATGCTGGGCCCAATGATCCAGCTTAGACTTACATGGCGCAAGCTGATACGCCAACATAAACTAACCTCCGACAGCTCCCTTCTGACCTCCTTCGCCAGCAACCCCAAAATCCCTGATAACCTCACCCGTAGAATGTCAGCCCCGTGGACGGCTCGTAACCTTTTTCACTTCAGGGATCTAGTGGATCCCCTGACTCGTAAACTGCGCACATTTGCGGACATCCAGACCAAACATGATCTGCCACGCCAGGAGTTCTATGGATATCTCCAGATTCGCCACTATGCGCTGACCTTCGCCCCAAACCTGCAGTTTTCCCCCCCAACAGCTTTTGAGAAGCTGATGGTGGCGGGCATGGCGCAGAAGGGCTTGATCTCTAACATATATAAAATACTGAACGCCTGGCCTGTAGACACTATGGGCAAACACGCGTACATGCTTAAGTGGGATAAGGCCCTAGGCGAAGAGATATCCGTGGAACAATGGCGGGTGATCTGGTCCCAAGCAGCGAAAAGCTTGTTCTGCACGTTGTACAAGGAGAACATCCTTTACTACTGGTACATGACACCTGACGTTCTTCACGCCATTTACCCGACCACTTCAGACCGCTGCTGGCGTTGTCGACAGGACAAGGGAACGCTTATCCATGTTTACTGGAGTTGCCCGATGATTGTCCCCTTCTGGAACTCGGTCCAGCAATTATTGGACAGACTTCTGGATCGGACGCTCCCCTTGACCCCGAAAGTTTACCTATTAGGATTACCCCCACCGAATCTCCCAGCACCCTACAAAAAAACTGACCAGACATATCCTCACAGCAGCGCGCTGTCTGGTAGCCCTACACTGGAAGCGCTCCGCCCCTCCCCCCCCCGAGGCCCTATATACTAGGATCAAAGATGTGAAACTAATGGAGAGGATGACAGCCAGGATGACGGACAGATTGGAGGCCCACGACGAGGTCTGGGGGCTTTGGCACCGTCGGGAGGAGATATCGTGAGCAGGTACGTGGGCCACACTGGTGACTTCCCCTCCCACCCCCCCCCTTCTTCCCCTCTTCCCTCCCTCACCCTTCTTCCCCTCTTCCCTCCCTCACCCTTCCCCCCTTTTTTCTTGTTCCTATTTCTTCTCTCCTCTTCTTATCTACACCCGTGAAATCAGTAGTAGATGGTTCAAAACGAGGTTGATGCACTCACGTGTTGTTTTTTTCTCTCTATCCTTGTATCTTGCACTTAACTGATGTATGTAGCTGCACTTTAACACGACCTTCCAGCTGCCCTATGAGAGGGTACATAACAGGTCGGATGCAACGGTAAAAGCTGTCACGGAGAGTATAGACCACTCCATTAGATGTCATTTATGTGAATGATCTTATTTGTATGAGTGTACTGAAACCTTCTAAATAAAACTATTATTGATAAAAAAAAATTACATCGTAATCTAATTTTTTTTTTTTTTGGGGTCAAGGCATATTATTTTTATTTTTTAGGATTTTTAAACTTGTATTTTTTTTCCTTTTTATGTTTTATTTAAATCCCTGCCCAGCTCCTCTACCAGACTCTTTATTTTTGTTCCAAAAGTTGTTTTTTATTTAAAACATTTTCAAGAATGAGGTTTGTTTCCTCTAGGTCAGAGATACATGACCTTAGCTCCCCGATAAGGACATTGGCACTGTTGGTGTTGATCGTGCCACCAACACCTCCGACACCTCCTGAAATTTGGGAAAAAAAACATGTATTAAAATTATGTAGGCCTACATGTATTACCTTCAGCTGTGCTGTAGGACACTGACCTGATGTTCTTGCATTCTGCAATTCCTGCACAACCGTCGAGGGTGGGTCTTGTCTGGGTCTTGTCTGTGGCGTGTTGACTTCAGCAGCTTCCTTGTGCCCTATGAGATTGTAAAAAAAAAGGGATACATAAATCAAAAAGATTAGAGGCCTAAAAGAGGAATATCAATCATTATTTTTGAAAAGTGTGGTACAATTGTCTGTTTTTGCAATCCTTCTATGCTTAACACAGGATTTTATCCATTTCCTACATGGAAAAACAACAAGCATACACTGGATCACCTCTGTGTGACACCCTAACTGGTTTGTTCTTGTGGCCAACACTCAGTGCCAATCATTACCTCACTGGGGCCAGAAGCAAAATGACATAACACATGAAAAAAGAGAAGCGGGGGCCGCTGACGACAGTGACATGTCACATTAAAGAAAGTTGAGAAGTGGGGGCAGGGGGTGTTCTGCTTTAGGAAATAAAATGACATCTCACATGAAATTGCGAAGGAAGGGTTGCTGACTTATTGCCTCTTCTCCCATGCAGCCAGCGAGTTGAGAAGCGGGGTGAGGGTGCTAAAACGTAAATGGTTATTTTGTGAATTCTTCATTTACACAATTATTCAGGCCCTTAAAGACTACTTCTCTGAAGAAAAGAGGTTCATTGAAGTGTTTTCAATCAGGTCTTGAAAACACCTGTGGATGTCAGGGAGCTGCAATAAAGCCTAATAAGCACCAATCAGGCAGCTTTCAAATGACTTTGATACTCGGCTCCTTATAGACATTTACTAGTGTGGTTACAAAGATGGTGAAGTCAAGGGAATGATCCGGGAAGACAAGAGAAGAGGTGATTACTCTTCACAGGAAGGGCAATGGCTATAAGAAGATTGCAAAGATGTTAAACATACCAAGAGACACCATAGGAAGCATCATTCACAAATTAAAGGCAAAGGGCACTGTTGAAACGCTACCTGGTCGTGGCAGAAAGAAGATGCTGACTTTGACTAATGTGCGCTACCTGAAGCGTAGAGTGGAGAAAAGTCCCCTTGTGACTGCTGAGGAACTGAGAAAAGATTTGTCAGATGTGGGCACTGAAGTTTTTGCTAAGACAAAATGGCTCGCACTGCATAATGAAGGCCTCCATGCCAGAACTCCCAGGCGCACCCCCTTGCTGTCTGCAAAGAATAAGAAGATTCAACTGCAGTATGCAAAAATCATGTGGACAAACCACAGAAGTTTTGGGATTGTGTTCTCTGGACTGATGAAACAAAATTAGAAGTGTTTGGGCCCATGGATCAACGCAATGTTTGGAGGAGGAAGAACAAGGCCTATGATGAAAAGAACACCTTGCCTACTGTGAAGCATGACGGGGGGTCAATCATGCTTTGGGGCTGTTTTGCTTCTGCAGGTACAGGGAAGCTTCAGTGTCTGCAAGGTACTGTGACAAAGTCGTAGAAATAGCGATAATGTCATGCAGCAAAGTCGCTGATCTTAAGCAATAAATATGGCTTTATTGCACTCAAAAATAAATAATACAAAAACAAAATGGCCTACTCCAATTTAGGAGGCTAACTGACAGTAGTGTCCCTCACTACACTGTACTGGAGGGGCTATTCCGGCCTCCAGTACAAAACAAACCGAATACCAGTCCAAAATAAACAAATCTATGACAGACCTTGTTCCTTCCTTGCAGACAGTTTCCAACCTGTCCGTCCAGCTCAGCATACCTCTCACACTGAGCTCTCACTTCCCATTTCCCTACCAGGTGACTGTTAATTAATAGGGGGAAGAGAGGAGGTTTACCTGTTGGCCAGGCTTAACCCCTTCCAGGGCAGGGAAAACTGACCTTTCCAGCCTCTCAATGGTGTACATACAATCTAGTACCCTGTCACACATCCTCCCCCCCAGCTTAACACTTGGGTGGGAAGCGGCCATCTCTACAAACCCATGCACTCGGGACAGAGCATCTGCATTACTGTGGAGGAGACCTGCCCTATGTTGTACCACAAAAGTAAAGGGCTGTAGGGACAGAAACCACCTCGTGACCTGAGCGTTCTTGTCCCTATTGGTGTGCATCCACTTTAACGGAGCATTGTCTGTGACGAGGGTAAACCGCCTGCCCAACAAATAGTAGCGGAGTGTTTCTACTGCCCACTTGATTGCCAAACACTCTTTTTCCACTGTGGCATAGTGCTGTTCTCGAGGTAACAACTTCCGACTCAAATACAGCACAGGGTGTTCCTCACCATCCACATATTGGGACAAAACTGCACCCAGACCCACCTCTGAGGCATCGGTCTGGAGAAAGAACTCCTTTCTAAAGTCAGGAGCCACAAGCACAGGTTGGGCACAAAGCGCTGCCCGCAGACCAGCAAAGGCTTCCTCAGCCTCGCTGTTCCACTTTACAGTGTCTGGACTTCTGGCTTTAATAAGGTCTGTGAGCGGAGCAGCCCTCGTAGCAAAGTGAGGAATAAACCTCCGATAGTAGCCTACAATCCCCAAGAAAGCTCTGACTTGTTTTTTCCTCAATGGTCTGGGCCAGCTCTGTATAGCTCCTATCTTGTTCATCTTTGGTTTAACAAGTCCTCTGCCAACCAGGTAACCCAAGTATCTAGCCTCTGCTAGACCCAAGGCACATTTAGAGGGGTTAGCTGTCAGACCCGCTCTTCTAAGAGTGTCCAAGACTGCCTGTACTTTATCCAGATGGCTTTCCCAGTCCGGGCTATGAATGATCACATCATCCAAGTATGCGGCTGCATACTCAGTGTGGGGCCTGAGCAACTTATCCATTAGCCTTTGAAAAGTGGCTGGAGCCCCATGGAGGCCAAAAGGCATGATCCTGTACTGGAATAGGCCATCAGGAGTGGCAAAGGCTGTCTTCTCTCGGGCGTGCTTTGTCAATGGGATCTGCCAATAACCCTTTGTCAGATCCAACGTGGTGAAGAACCTATCTTTGGCTAATCGCTCTACTAGTTCATCCACCCTAGGCATGGGGTAGGCGTCAAACTTAGACACCTCGTTTAACTTCCTGAAGTCATTACAAAACCTGATGGACCCATCAGGTTTGGGCACTAGAACAATGGGGCTGCACCACTGGCTATGAGACTCCTCTATCACTCCAAGCTCAAGCATTTTCCTGATTTCAGCCCTTACAGCTTCCCTCTTGGCCTCCGGAATGCGGTAAGACTTCACTCTTACGACAACCCCTGGTTCTGTAATAATGTCATGGATAATCTCTCGGGTTTGTCCAGGGTTGGGGGAGAAAACATCGTTATTCCTCTCAACCAAGCCTCTAGCTTCTTTTATTTGCTCAGGTGTCAGCTCTGGAGAGATTGTCACCGAAGGACTAGGTGCCTGTGGACCAGGTGTGGTGTCCCCCACTGCGGCCATGCAGTCCTCTCTAGTCCTCCATGGCTTAAGAAGGTTTATGTGGAACACGGCCTCCTTTTTCCGGCGTCCCGGCTGACTAACTTTATAATTTACTGGGCTCACTTTTTCCAACACCTCAAAGGGTCCCTGCCACTGTGCTAGAAGTTTGCTTTCTGCGGTGGGTACTAGAACCATTACTCTGTCCCCTCTTTCAAACTGTCTCACTAGGGCCCTCTGGTCATAGTAGGACTTCTGCCTACTCTGCGCCTGCTCCATAAGCTGGCGAACAAGAGGGGCAATCTGAGCCATACGCACCCGCATATCTTCAACATACTGGAGGACATTGGTCCCAGTTACCCCCTGTTCTTCCCAGGTTTCCTTTAGGATATCCAGAATACCCCTGGGATGCCTACCATATAAAAGCTCAAACGGGGAGAAGCCCGTAGAACTTTGGGGAATCTCTCGAACTGCAAACAACAGGTAAGGAAGTAACAAGTCCCAATCCTTCCCATCCCTGCTAACGACTTTCCTCAACATCCCCTTTAGGGTCCGGTTAAACCTTTCTACCAACCCATCTGTCTGGGGGTGATACACTGACGTTCTCAGAGTCTGTACATTAAATAGTTGACATAGCTCTTTCATAATACGGGAGACAAACGGAGTCCCCTGATCCGTGAGCAATGTCCTGGGTATCCCCACCCGTGTAAACATCTGAACCAACTCTTTTGCAATACTTTTAGCATTCGACTTACGTAGTGGAATGGCCTCTGGGTATCTGGTGGCATAATCGACGATGACAAGGATGTACTGGTGACCTCGAGCTGTTCTCTCTAAGGGACCCACTAGGTCCATGCCAATCCTCTCAAACGGAACGTCAACTATGGGGAGAGGTATGAGTGGGGCTCTCAACTTCGGTCTGGGAGATGCCAGCTGGCATTCCGGGCAAGAAGCACAATACCTTTTTAATCCCCTCATATACCCCAGGCCAGAAGAACCTCCTGAGCACCCGTTCTTGTGTTTTCTCCACCCCTAAGTGTCCCCCCAGCAGATGAGAGTGAGAGTAATCTAGGATTTTTCGGGTGTATGATGAAGGCACAACCAGTTGTTCAAGCTCTTGTCCCTCATCGGAGGTTACTCTGTAAAGAAGATCGTTTTTAAGGATAAAATAGGGATAGGCCTTTCCTGTTACCCCTTCTACTGGTACCCCATTAACCTCTACAACATTACTCCTGGCTTCCTGCAGCAGGGGATCATCTGCCTGGTTACGGCCAAAGCCACTACCCGAGATATCCAGGATATCTGTATCCCCTTCATCGTCTTCACTGGTAGCCTCTGGGGCGGGTTCCGGTTGACCAACTTCTGCCTCATCTTCTGTCTGTCGTGGGGCCCCACCTCTCCTGGACTGCTCCCCACGCTGATTCAACAGGACTTCCTGGACAGCCCTATTAAATCGTAGCTTGCTCTCCCTGCGTTCCCGTCTTGTTTTACCTCTTTTTGGATTAGAGATATACAAGTCAGGATGAGCAAAGGGAAATACTTCATGGACCCCTGTATTTCTCTGCTCCACTTCAGGTTCCCCTTGTTCTCCCCTCACAGGGGGCTGTAACAGAGCGTGGAAACTAGGGAAATTCCTTCCTATTATCAAAGGATATGGTAGACGAGGAACTACCACAGCTACGATCCTTACCAAACTGCCCTGTACTGACACTTCTATGTTGGCAGTAGGATACCGCATAGTACACATATGAATACACAACACCCCCATGGTTCTATGCTTCTGAATCCAACAAGGTTTTACCAATTTACTGGCTACCAAAGTCAGGGCACTGCCAGAGTCCACCAGGGCCACTGTCTCTTGTTTGTCCAGCAGGACAGGTACTCGGAAGGTATGTCCCCCTTCTACCAGGCCTGCTAAACAAATGAGCCCACAAAAGTCAGAGGAATCTTCCCCTAGTCCACACTGCATTGGCTCAGGAAGATTGGGGCATCTCGCCCTGACATGTCCTTTGGCGCCACACTCAAAACAAGTTATGGAGTTTCTCCTAGGGTGGTCCTCTTTCCCAGGGTTTTGACTTCTAAAGTCAGGTTTGGAGAAACGGGCTCCGGATCCGAAGTCTGCTTCCACTCCACTCCTCCGCCCTCCTGGTTTCTGTATTTTCCCGATCGTCCTAGAGAGAGATTGGTCCAAACTTTTGGTAGATAGGTACCGCTCCACTTGTGCGACCATACTATCACAGTCCAGGGGATTTCCCTGAGTGACCCACTCCCGGAGGCCATTTGGAAGCTCTCTCACGTAACGGTCCAGTACAAGCGCTTCTATAATCTGTGCAGGGGTTTGAGACTCTGGTTTGAGCCACTTCCGTGCCAGATGACTTAAATCGAACATCTGGGATCTTGGCGCTTTTCCTTCTTTAAACCTCCAGTTGTAGAAACACTGGGCCCTCACTGTGGAAGTCACCCCTAAGCGAGCCAGGATCTCTCCTTTCAGTTTGGGATAGTCTGCAGCAGCCACCTCATCCAGATCAAAATAGGCTTTCTGTGCTTCTCCCAGGAGGAAGGGTGCAATGATTCCAGCCCACTGTTCCGGGGCCCAGCCTTCTCGGGTAGCGGTCCGTTCGAACGCCAGTAGGTAAGTCTCCACATCATCATCCGGGGTCATTTTCTGCAGACAGCTGCTGGCACGTATTTGGCTTACCCCCCTTGCTGGTGGGTTAGAAGACCCTTGGGTAGTCATGTGATCCAGGGTTGCTTTGAGAACAGCATGGTCTGACTTTTGTGCTTCAGCTAGCTGTCTATTAGTTTCTTGTTGTGCTGCAGCTGAGGCCGCTATCTGTATGATAGTCTCTTGTTGCGCTGCAGCTACCTGTCTATTAGTTTCTTGTTGTGCAGCAGCTGAGGCCGCTATCTGTCTATTAGTCTCTTGTTGCGCTGCAGCTACCTGTCTATTAGTTTCTTGTTGCACAGAGACCGCTTGTAACAGGGCTTTCACAATATCTTCCATTTTCTGGGTCCTGTACCTTTAAGGCCACTGTAACTGTACATTGACCGGTACCACAGCAAACATCCCACTTCTGACCACCACTTGTGACAAAGTCGTAGAAATAGCGATAATGTCATGCAGCAAAGTCGCTGATCTTAAGCAATAAATATGGCTTTATTGCACTCAAAAATAAATAATACAAAAACAAAATGGCCTACTCCAATTTAGGAGGCTAACTGACAGTAGTGTCCCTCACTACACTGTACTGGAGGGGCTATTCCGGCCTCCAGTACAAAACAAACAGAATACCAGTCCAAAATAAACAAATCTATGACAGACCTTGTTCCTTCCTTGCAGACAGTTTCCAACCTGTCCGTCCAGCTCAGCATACCTCTCACACTGAGCTCTCACTTCCCATTTCCCTACCAGGTGACTGTTAATTAATAGGGGGAAGAGAGGAGGTTTACCTGTTGGCCAGGCTTAACCCCTTCCAGGGCAGGGAAAACTGACCTTTTCAGCCTCTCACTGGTGTACATACAATCTAGTACCCTGTCACAGTACCATGAATTCTCTTCAGTAACAGGAGATAGTGGATAACAATGTGATGCAGTCCGTCACAAACCTGAGGCTTGGGAGATGTTGGACCTTTAAACAGGACAATGATCCCAAGCATACCTCCAAGTCCACTAGAGCATGGTTGCAGATTAAAGGCTGGAATATTTTGGAGTGGCCATCACAGTCACCAGACTTAAATCCAATTGAGAACCTCTGGTGGGACTTAAAGAAAGCAGTTGCAGTGCGCAAGCCTAGGAATGTGACTGAGCTGGATGCTTTTGCCCATGACAAATGGGCGAAGATACCCGTAGATCGCTGCAAGACACTTGTGTCAAGCTATGCTTCAAGTTTAAAAGCTGTTATAACTGTAAAAGGATGTTGTACTAAGTACTAAGATTGAATGTCAATTGGGGGTTGAATAAAACTGATAATGATGTGAGCACAGAAAAGACATTTGTGGTTATTTCATTATAAATGTTATGTTATATTTGTCTGACCTACACGTGCCTCTTTGATTTAATTGTAAGCAGGATGTCAGGATGATCAAAATCAGTGTGAAACTGGGCAAAACAATCAATTTCAGTGGGGGTTGAATAATTTTGAATACAACTGTACATTCAATAAAAAATTGTTGTCACATAAAAAGAACTTAAATGGAATGACCAACCAAATATTATGCCCACAAACATGAACCTTGAAACATCTATTTTTGAACCGTATATATACACAACCTGAATTAAATACCACAAATGCCGCAAAATAATAAAAATAAATACTCAGAGTACACATGAAAATGACTTACGTCTTATGAGGAATTTTTTATTTCTCTCCATCTCCTCTGGATTTCTCCTTTTCAGGTCAGACCACTTATTACTTAACTGGACCCTTGACCTCTCCACCCCGAATTTCTCACGGAGAGTCCTCCGCACCTTCTCCATAATCTTCCCCTTCAGTATTTTCGGGTTGGGGTAAGGCCCTAGTTGGCCATCATAGTCATATTCCTCGAGAATTGAAACCATCTCCACCAGCTCCGCAAACCTGAGACTGGAGGCTGGTTTACTGATCCTCGTGGGGTGTGCCTGGCCTCTCTCCACACTTGAGGTTGCAACTTCCTCTCTCTGACTCTCCTCCTGGTCTTCCATCATGCCTTCAGTGAAGTGCAGTGACCGACCGAAAAGGGGCGTGACAATTGCTAGACCGATCGTCATAGGCAGAGATACACGCAGAGCTTCCCGCATGCGCAGTGTATGAAGGGATATTGCGTGAGTTACGTAGGTCGCCGGCTGTAGAATATTTCGTGAAAACGATCGCGCAGTACGACGAGAAGAAAATTGAGTTTTGGACTTTATGATCAGTGCATGAGTTTGTGGGTTAGATATGGGTAGAAAGCTAATGCTTGAATGACATTATTGTTTTTGGCTAAATTTTGACTTGCAGAAATAATGGCAGCCTTCATAGAACAGGAGTTCTTCACTGCATTTGTTAAAAGGCCACGGATGGCAAATCCGCTTTTCTCTGTAATTTTACTTCCCCAAAAAAATAATTTATTGTGCCAAGATCTGGCATTGTAATGCCCCCCCCCTAAAATAATAGACATATTGTTGCCACACAGCACGTGCACTTTGGGGGGCAAAGCCTGTATGGGCAGTCTCACGGCCCACCACCACTGGAACATCAGTGGCCTCATCAGGCACAAGAGTCATGTAGTTTGTTCAAGGTCTCTTTAGGAAATTGTGCAATATGCAGGTGCAAAGTATGACATGGTTCTGACTCTACTTAAGAAACCTGCAGTCCCTATCTTGTTTGCACCGCTTGTATACTGCTCCTCAAAGTATATAGGGGAAAAAGGGTCTTGTCAGGGCCAATCCTCACTATAGGCTCACTATGCAAGCCGCTTAGGGCCCCGCAAAGACGTGAAGGGCCCCCAAAGTACTAGAGTCCCCGCCTGGTAAGAAGTCATTTTCGCCCCCTCACCCCGCTTCTAAACTCGCTGGCTGAGTCATTTCCGACAGCAGAACACCCCCTCCCCCTGCTTCTCAACTTTCTTTAATGTGACCTGTCACTGTCGTCAGCTCCCCCCCCCCCCGCGTCTCATTTTGAATGTGCCATGTCATTTTGCTTGGGGCCCCAGGGAGATAAGGATCGCCACTGGGACTTGTGTAATGATCCAGCACTGTGGGCTGGATCTGTGACAAATGCAGTCACAGATCCAGCCAACCCTCCCTGCACAATACTCTGCAGTATTACCCCCCATACTCTGCAATATTACCCCCCATACTCTGCAATATTACCCCCCATACTCTGCAATATTGCCCCCCATACTCTGTAATACCCCCCATACTGTCTGCAATACCCCCCTACACTCTGCAATACCCCCCCACACTCTGCAATACCCCCACACTCTGCAATACCCCCCCACCTTCTGCAATACCCCCCATACTGTCTGCAATACCCCCTACACTCTACAATACCCCACCACACTCTGCAATACCCCCCATACTGTCTGCAATACCCCCCACACTCTGCAATACCCCCCCACACTCTGCAATACCCCCCCACACTCTGCAATAACCCCCCATATTGTGCAATACCCCCCTTAATACGCAATAACCTCAATACTCCACAATACCCCAATACTTCACAATACCCCAATACTCCAATACCTTGCAATACGTCACCTATGGTGATTTTTAAGTAGCGAAGTTTGGCGCAATTCCACGAGCGTGTGCAAGTTTGAAGGGTGACATGTTAGGTATCTATTTACTCAGCGTAACTTCATCTTTCATACTATGCAAAAACATTGGGCTAACTTTACTGATTTTTTTTTTTTAAGCACAAACCTTTTTTTAAAAAAAACACGCGTTCAAAAAATTGCCATTGTATTCTCTAGGGTCTTTACAAAAAAAAAAGCATATATAATGGTTGGGGGGTTGTTTTTTAGCAAGTACATGATGATTTTTACATGTAGGAGAGAAATCTCAGAATTGGCCTGGGTGCTCCAGAACGCCTGATGGTGTTCCCTGCATGTTGGGCCTCTCTATGTGGCCATGCTGTGTAAAAGTCTCACATGTGTGGTATCGCCATACTCGGGAGGAATAGCAGAATGTGTTTTGGGGTGTCATTTGTAGTATGCATATGCTGTGTGTGATAAATAACCCGCTAATATGACCTAAACTAGATTTTTTTTTTTTTTACACAATTTTCAGTCTTTTTTTTATTTATAGCGCAAAAAAAAAAAACGCAGAGGTGATCAAATACCACCAAAAGAAAGCTCTATTTGTGTGAAAAAAAAGGACAAAAATTACAGACGGGTACAATGTTGTATGACTCAGTAATTGTCATTCAAATTGTGAGAGCACGGAAAGCTGAAAATTTATATGGTTAGGAAGACCACGGAAAGCTTAAAAATATGGTTAGGAAGGGGGTTTAAGTGCCCAGTGGTCAAGACTGATGCTGAGTGACTGTCCTGTTATGCTCCTGATTGAATATCCTTTTCCTCCTCACTGATCTTGCTCATAGCTATTAAGAACATTTTTGGTTCTGGGCTCCAGTGCCTAAGGCCCAATGTTTCTGCCCCTGTTTAACAGGGGCGTCTAATAACATTTTTTAATGCAATACTTTGCATGTGGCTCTTTTCTGCGCTCCAATTGAAGTATCTGAGGGGTTGCAGTGTTGTGATGTGACTAAGGCCGAATGTTTCTGCCCCTGTTGAACAGGGGCGTCTAACAAGAATTTTTAATGCAATACTTAGCATGTGTCTCTTTGCTGAGCTCCAATTACAGTATCTGTGAGGGGTTTGCAGTGTTGTGACACCGCCACCAGTGACTAAGGCCCAATTTTTCTGCCCCTGTTCTAGTCATTTTCTTGGTTTGCTTCTTTTCTAATTTGAGTTCATTCGAGCTTTCTCCTACGTTCTCATAGTGTCATGTTTATTTTCCTTTACTAAATATTCACCATTGTCAATGGAAACACCACAAATCTACATTTGTTCTTTTAGGCAGCATTGATATAATAAGAAGCCAGAGATTCTTTAGTATCCAAAAATCTTTATTGGATCACAATTAAACATGTGTCATTTTTTTTATATATATATATATTTTTTTAAACCCTCCCCAGAACATCAAGAATGTTCTTCAGGTCTTGGTCCACTTTGACATTCTCCATTTTGATCTTCTCCAGGGCTATGTTCGTGTCCTCTATTCGTGCCCTGCAGGACATTATCTCCCCAATGAGCACCTGGGCACTGGAAGTGTCTAAGCCACCACCAACAGCTCGTCCACCTAAAAATTGTGACAAAACATGTATTAAAACTAGAAAATGCATTTCCTGAGGAAAATACGTGGGAATGCTGAATAGCTGAATTGCTAAGCCCGCACAAATCCCATTCACCATAACCACTATACTATCTTTAGGACATACAAGCAGTGTTCCTTCAGTACTTATAACGCCTCTCTTTAATCATTAAAGGTGTTGTAAAGGTAAAATCATTTTCCCTAAATAACTTCATTTACCTTAGTGCAGTCCTCCTTTACTTACCTCATCCTTTGATTTTGCTTATAAATGTCCTTATTTCTTCTGAGAAATCCTCACTTCCTGTTGTTCTGTCTGTAACTCCACACAGTAGTGCAAGGCTTTTTCCCTGGTGTGGAGAAAGCCTCTTGAGGGGGGAGGGGGTGAGCAGGACACCCACTAACACACAGCTCCTTTCTCTATCTTCATAGTACAGAGCATCCTGACTTCCTGGTCGCCCCTCCCCCCTCAAGAGGTTTTCTCCCCTCCCCAGGTGAGTGAGGGGGATAATTGCACTGAGGTAAAGAAAGCTATTTAGGGAAAGAATTACCATTACAAAAGCATTTTATCTACACACAAAATAAGTGAAATAACCCTTCAAACAAACCTTAATAAATCCACAACCGTACATGCGATCGATACAGCGACTTCACCGTATAAAAGACAAGACCCTTGTGAACGCATCGATATGAAATTTATGTTGATAAACTTAAAAATGTGGCCATGTCAGCGATTTAGAAAAGAGTATCTTTGTGTGTCTTACTAACAAATTTTAAAAGCGCGTTATAATGAAGGCCTATGGGGGAAAAATTGGAACTCTTGTCCTTTAGAAGCTCCAGCAACGAAAAGTAAAATGCGCATCACAAAACTGATCACATTGCCTGAAAGCAGACAAAAATACCTTCCATTTGATATATAAATTGTGTATGACAAGTAGATCTAGTGGGCGTGAGAGCAATTTGTTCCCCCTTTTTTATGGATAATCCGAGTTTTTTCAAAACTCACACTCTAAAGGTCACATGACTCACTCTAACAGGTCTCCATAGGAAGACTGTTAAATCGATAAAATTTTCTGAAAAAATCACTAAACGTAAATTGCTTTTTCACAAAAACTATAAAAGATTTCAATCTGAAAAGTCATAGCCAGATAGCTGAATATTTTGTGACCGTGGTAAAGTTTGTTTGGTGTCTGTCAGTGAAAGTATGAATGAGGAGATACATTTTGTACGGCATGAGATTTGAAGCAGGAAAAAGCATGTTCTCATTGACTTCAATGTTAAAAAAAAGCGACTAAAAGCTTAATATTTTAAAAAGTATAAATAGCACAAAAAAACTTAAGGAAGTCCCATCGTTAGCTGAATGAGATGAACATTTTAAAAGTTGAATGGTCTCAATCGCTGAAAGTATGGTGAAGTTACGCAGAGCCAAAAAACGTACGGAATAATAAAATTAAAACTAGAAAATGCATTTCCTGAGGAAAATACATGGGAATGCTAAATAGCTGACTTGCTAAGCCCGCACAAATCCCATTCACCATAACCGCTATACTATCTTTAGGACATACAAGCAGTGTTCCTTCAGTACTTATAAAGCCTCTCTTTAATCATTAAAGGTGTTGTAAAGGTAAAATCATTTTCCCTAAATAACTTCCTTTACCTTAGTGCAGTCCTCCTTTACTTACCTCATCCTTTGATTTTGATTTTAAATGTACTTATTTCTTCTGAGAAATCCTCACTTCCTGTTCTTCTGTCTGTAACTCCACACAGTAGTGCAAGGCTTTTTCCCTGGTGTGGAGAAAGCCTCTTGAGGGGGGAGGGGGTGAGCAGGACGCCCACTAACACACAGCTCCTTTCTCTATCTGCAAAGTACAGAGCGTCCTGACTTCCTGGTCGCCCCTCCCCCTCAAGAGGTTTTCTCCCCTCCCCCGGGTGAGTGAGGGGGATAATTGCACTGAGGTAAAGGAAGCTATTTAGGGAAAGAATTACCATTACAAACGCTTTTTATCTACACACAAAATAAGTGAAATAACCCTTCAAACAAACCTTACAGTAGGTGACTGGGATATTGTGTCAATCTCGCTCCCTTTCTCGGCGAGATTGAGCACTTGCGAGCTCCATCGCGAGAGCCAGCGCCGAGCTGGCTTGCCGCGATGGAGAGCGAGCGCGTCATAGAAGCGACGGGGATCCGATGCGGATTCCCACCAATTCTACACGTGGGCGGAGTTTGTTATGAATCCTGAACGAGAAATCCCCGCCGGATTTCAAAAAAATCCGGCATGGGTTCCCCCCTCAGGAGCATAACGGGCCCTTAGGTCTGTTATGGGTTGTAAGGAGACCCCCCCTACGCCGAAAAAACGGCGTGGGGGTCCCCCACAATCCATAACAGACCCGTATCCAAAGCACGCCGGCCGGCCGGTCAGGAAGGGAGTGGGGGCGAGCGAGCGCCCCCCCCCCTCCTGAGCCGTACCGGGCAGCATGCCCTCAACATGGGGGGGTTAGGTGCTCTGGGGCAGGGGGCGCACTGCGGCCCCCCACCCCAGAGCACCCTGTCCCCATGTTGATGAGGACAGGGCCCCTTCCCGACAACCCTGGCCGTTGGTTGTCGGGGTATGCGGGCGGGAGACTTATCGGAATCTGGAAGCCCCCTTTAATAAGGGGGCCCCCAGATACCGGCCCCCCACCCTAAGTGAATGAGTATGGGGTACATCGTACCCCTACCCATTCACCTGCAAATAAAAAGTGTAAACACAAATAAACCACACAGGGTATTGAAATATTTTATTAGTTGGCCGCCGGGGGGGGGGTGTGTATGATCGCTTTTAGAAAAGCGCCCCCCTCCGGCGGGCTTCTGTGGGGGGTGGGTGCCGCCGTCTGGTTCTCTTCCGCCGCCGGGGGGCGCTTTGATAAAAGCGCCCACCACCCGGCGGGCTTCTTTCGACGTCTTCGGCGGCGGGGGGGGTCTTCTCCCACTCTCCGGGGTCTTCTCCCGCTCTCCGGGGGTCTTCTCCCACTCTCCGGAGTCTTTTCCCGCTCTCCGGGGGTCTTCTTCTTCAGGACTCGCCGCCGCTATCTTCGTGTGTTAGCTCAATTACTAGCGGCGGCGGCCCACTCTTCTGCGACGTCTTCGGCGGCGGGGGGTCTTCTCCCACTCTCCGGGGGTCTTCTCCCGCTCTCCGGGGGGTCTTCTCCGCTCTCCGGGGGTCTTCTTCTTCTTCAGGACTCGCCGCCGCTATCTTCGTGTGTTAGCTCAATTACTAGCGGCGGCGGTCCCCTCTTCTGCGACGTCGGCGTCTTCTTCTTCTTCTTCTGCTCTCCAGATGTTGACGCGACGCTTCCTTCCGCTGTTATGCCGGGCGCGCGGCTCGCAGCGAAATATATAGGCCTGTCTTGTGACGTCGCAGTCCCATCATGCTCCGGTAGGTACCACGTGCTACCTACCGGAGCATGATGGGACTGCGACGTCACAAGACAGGCCTATATATTTCGCTGCGAGCCGCGCGCCCGGCATAACAGCGGAAGGAAGCGTTGCGTCAACATCTGGAGAGCAGAAGAAGAAGAAGAAGTCGCCAACGTCGCAGAAGAGGGGACCGCCGCCGCTAGTAATTTAGCTAACACACGAAGATAGCGGCGGCGAGTCCTGAAGAAGAAGACCCCCGGAGAGCGGGAGAAGACCCCGGAGAGTGGGAGAAGACCCCCGGAGAGCGGGAGAAGACCCCGGAGAGTGGGAGAAGACCCCCCCCCGCCGCCGAAGACGTCGAAAGAAGCCCGCCGGGTGGTGGGCGCTTTTATCAAAGCGCCCCCCGGCGGCGGAAGAGAACCAGACGGCGGCACCCACTCCCCACAGAAGCCCGCCGGAGGGGGGCGCTTTTCTAAAAGCGATCATACACACCCCCCCCGGCGGCCAACTAATACAATATTTCAATACCCTGTGTGGTTTATTTGTGTTTACACTTTTTATTTGCAGGTGAATGGGTAGGGGTACGATGTACCCCATACTCATTCACTTAGGGTGGGGGCCGGTATCTGGGGGCCCCCTTATTAAAGGGGGCTTCCAGATTCCGATAAGTCTCCCGCCCGCATACCCTGACAACCAACGGCCAGGGTTGTCGGGAAGGGGCCCTGTCCTCATCAACATGGGGACAGGGTGCTCTGGGGTGGGGGGCCGCAGTGCGCCCCCTGCCCCAGAGCACCTAACCCCCCCCATGTTGAGGGCATGCTGCCCGGTACGGCTCAGGAGGGGGGGGCGCTCGCTCGCCCCCACTCCCTTCCTGACCGGCCGGCCGGCGTGCTTTGGATACGGGTCTGTTAAGGATTGTGGGGGACCCCCACGCCGTTTTTTCGGCGTAGGGGGGGTCTCCTTACAACCCATAACAGACCTAAGGGCCCGTTATGCTCCTGAGGGGGGAACCCATGCCGGATTTTTTTTTAAATCCGGCGGGGATTTCTCGTTCAGGATTCATAACAAACTCCGCCCACGTGTAGAATTGGCGGGAATCCGCGTCGGATCCCCGTCGCTTCTATGATGCGCTCGCTGGAATGTGCTTTTACTATTCCAGCGAGTGCGAGATATCGGCAGCCTGTCGCCGAGATTCAGCGCGATGCTGGCGTGCTGAAAACACATTCTCGGCGGCAGGCACTGTAATAAATCCACAACCGTACATGCGATTGATACAGCGGCTTCACCGTATAAAAGACAAGACCCTTGTGAACGCATCGATATGAAATTTATGTTGATAAACTTAAAAATGTGGCCATGTCCGCGATTTAGAAAAGAGTATCTTTGTGTGTCTTACTAACAAATTTTAAAAGCGCGTTATAATGAAGGCCTATGGGGGAAATTTTGGAACTCTTGTCCTTTAGAAGCTCCAGCAACGAAAAGTAAAATGCGCATCACAAAACTGATCACATTGCCTGAAAGCAGACAAAAATACCTTCCATTTGATATATAAATTGTGTATGACAAGTAGATCTTGTGGGCGTGAGAGCAATTTGTTCCCCCTTTTTTATAGATAATCCGAGTTTTTTCAAAACTCACACTGTAAAGGTCACATGACTCACTCTGAGCCATGTCCATAGGAAGACTGTTAAATCGATAACATTTTCTGAAAAAATCACTAAACGTAAATTGCTTTTTCACAAAAACTATAAAAGATTTCAATCTGAAAAGTCATAGCCGGATAGCTGAATATTTGGTGACCGTGGTAAAGTTTGTTTGGTGTCTGTCAGTAAAAGTATGAAGGAGGAGATACATTTTGTATGGCATGAGATTTGAAGCAGGAAAAAGCATGTTCTCATTGACTTCAATGTTAAAAAAAACCGACTAAAAGCTTAATATTTAAAAAAGTATAAATAGCACAAAAAAACTTGAAGAAGTCCCATTGTTAGCTAAATGAGATGAACATTTTAAAAGTTTAATGGTCTCAATCGCTGAAAGTATGGCGAAGTTACGCAGAGCCAAAAAACGTACGGAATAAAATTAAGACATAAGAAGAACTAGAAAATGCATTTCCTGAGGAAAATACGTGGGAATGCTGAATAGCTGAATTGCTAAGCCCGCACAAATCCCATTCACCATAACCACTATACTATCTTTAGGACATACAAGCAGTGTTCCTTCAGTACTTATAAAGCCTCTCTTTAATCATTAAAGGTGTTGTAAAGGTAAAATCATTTCCCTAAATAACTTCCTTTACCTTAGTGCAGTCCTCCTTTACTTACCTCATCCTTTGATTTTGCTTTTAAATGTCCTTATTTCTTCTGAGAAATCCTCACTTCCTGAATGAATGAATGAATGAAAACTTATATAGCGCGGCACATGCGAACTGAATCGCCTTCCTGTTCTTCTGTCTGTAACTCCACACAGTAGTGCAAGGCTTTTTCCCTGGTGTGGAGAAAGCCTCTTGAGGGGGGAGTGGGTGAGCAGGACGCCCACTAACACACAGCTCCTTTCTCTATCTGCAAAGTACAGAGTGTCCTGACTTCCTGGTCGCCCCTCCCCCTCAAGAGGTTTTCTCCCCTCCCCCGGGTGAGTGAGGGGGATAATTGCACTGAGGTAAAGGAAGCTATTTAGGGAAAGAATTACCATTACAAACGCTTTTTATCTACACACAAAATAAGTGAAATAACCCTTCAAACAAACCTTAATAAATCCACAACCGTACATGCGATCGATACAGCGACTTCACCGTATAAAAGACAAGACTCTTGTGAACGCATCGATATGAAATTTATGTTGATAAACTTAAAAATGTGCCAATGTCAATGATTTAGAAAAGAGTATCTTTGTGTGTCTTACTAACAAATTTTTTTTTTTTAACAAACAGTTGTGCTTTATTGAAAAATATGCATTAGACAACATATGCAGAGAGACAGATGCGTATCACAAACCAGATAAGCAAACAAAAGTCATAGTAGGCTAGTGCAGTACATCCTACATGGATCATTGCGGGCAAGAAACGTTGCACAAAGTCCGTAAACCAAACCCATTAAAGATTCACCCAAAAACAATAAATAAAAAAAAAAAAACCCTGATAGAAACAGCAGTAGGTATATCTAACATCTAGACCCCACCCTCCAACACTTGTTAAGTCAACATCCAAGGGCCCCACACCTTTTCAAATTTCCAATGACATCCCCTGTTGGAATAGGTCATTTTATACAATGGCAGGGATGCGTTTACCATAGCCTCCCAGGCGGACAATGCCGGCCGATCCGGGGACACCCACTTCATCAGAATTTCTTTTTTGGCATAATAGAGGAGGTGGGCAATGAGCAGCTTGGAATGATGAGAGCGCTGATCGTCATCAGGAATGCCCAACAAGGCCAGGGAGGGCGTAGGGACCAGGTCAAGCTGCATCCGAAGGTTGATTTCATCAAAGACCGCACTCCAGTATGCCAAAATGACAGGGCATTCCCAGAACATATGTATGTACGACCCCTGGTGAAGTTTGCACCTAGGACACATAGGGTCCCGATCAGGGTACATCCTCTGCAATCTTACAGGAGTGTAGTAAACCCGGTGGAGAAACTTAACCTGGATCAACTTATCTCGGGATGATATTACAATCTTGGGTCCCCGTTCTAAACTATCCTCCCAATCCTCCCTATCCAAGGAGGGAATGTCCTCCTTCCAATATTCCCAAAGTTTCTCCATCCTGGGTATGTCAGTGCCCAGGAGAGCTCCATACAGCGTTGACAATGGCTTGTCCAGGTCCCCAGGCATTAATATGTCTTCTATAGGATCCATTTTAAGAATAGGACTCTGAGGAAACTGAGCCGCAGCAGCATGCCGCAACTGGAAGTATCGAAATAACATCCAGCCCGGCAGCTGGAACCGCTGAGACAACTGTGCAAAGGTCAGGAGAGTACCCATGGGCATAATGTCACTAATAGTTTTAACCCCGTATCTCGCCCACAGCTGGGGATCTGGAATAGTGCGGAAATGGGAAAGGGCAGGGTTACCCCACAGAGGCTGAGCAGGGGATAACTGGCCCGGTACGGAAAAGCGACGTGTCGCAGCCCTCCAGATTCGCCACGTGACCCTCGTCGGACCCGGAAGGACTCGGTACGCCCCCGGCCCCCTATAAATAAAGTTCCGGAGATCCAACAGGGACCCCAGGAAGGCAGCCTCCAAGCAGGTGGCCGCATTAGCTCTAGAACTCTGAAACCACCAGTAGGCGGACACCAGCATTGCCGCCCAGAAGTAGACCTTAAAATTAGGCAGCGCCAGGCCACCCAACTGAGGAGGAAGATACAACGTAATTTTTGCCATACGGGGAGAGGCCCCATTCCATATAAAGGAGAGTATGCATTTGTCTATTTCTTGAAAGAAAGAATTCGGCACCCAGACAGGACAGTTACGAAATATATAATTAAATTTGGGGAGAATCATCATTTTTATTAGGTTGATGCGGCCTAGAAGATTTAGTGGGAGCCCAGACCACGAAGAGCAACACGTTTTAAGTAGCGTTAAAAGCGGTTGTAGGTTTTTGTCAAAAAAATCCGCCACCTTTCTAGTCACCTGCACTCCCAAATACCGAAACTCTACAACCCATTTTAATGGGGAGGAAGAGGCCGAGGTGGTCGCCCGCTCATCAATTGGAAAAAGCACAGACTTGGACCAATTGATCCGTATACCCGAAAATACGCCAAACGTATCAAAAATATTAAGGGCGGCAGTGAGTGATGGACCCGCATCATTGAGGTAGAGAAGGGCATCGTCCGCGTACAAGGACAACTTCTCCTCCAGGCGTCCCACCTTCAGTCCCCTGACCCCAGTAGACTCCCTGATCAGAATAGCCAGGGGCTCCAAGGCCAGGGCAAACAAGGAGGGAGACAGGGGGCACCCCTGCCGCGTACCCCTATTAAGGGAAAATGTCTGCGATAGACATTCATTGGTACGAACACGTGCCCTGGGAGCTCTGTATAGAAGTTGCAACCAACGAAGGAATTTGGGACCAAACCCATACCGTCGCAGAACCTCCCAGAGATAGACCCATTCCACCGAGTCAAACGCCTTTTCGGCGTCCAGGGAAGCGATGACCCTAGTACCCTGGTTGTCATGCGGGAGTGAGAGATTAAGAAAAAGGCGCCTTAAGTTTATGTCTGTTCCCTTACCCGGCATGAACCCCGTCTGGTCCACATGAATCAGCGCTTCAATGACAGTCGAAAGTCGACACGCCAGAACTTTCGCTAGAATTTTGGCATCAACGTTTAAAAGTGAAATAGGCCTATAAGAAGCGCAATCCTGGGTGTCCTTACCGGGTTTGGGAATCAGCACAATAATCGCCTCCTCCATGGAGTCAGGAAGACTGCCAATAGAAGGTAGGTCAGTCAGAAGGGCCTTTAATTTAGGTGCCACAATGTCCGCAAAGTTCGAATAGAATTCGGCTGGGAGCCCATCCGACCCTTGTGTTTTGCCCGCCTGCAATGACCCAATGGCCCCCTGTATCTCCTCCAGTGATATATCTGCCTCTAGGCGTTCCCTGTCTGCCCCGTCCAGCATGGGCAACCCAATCGTCCCCAAAAAGTCTGTCAGCTCAGTCTGGGTGTAATTAGCCCTGGAGCCATATAGGTCCTCGAAGAACTGTGCGAAGCGTGAATTAATGAGGTCTGGGGCCACAATAAGTTGGCCATCTTGCCCCCTAATACTAGTAATATGGGTAGTAGGGTTCTGGCTCTTTGCCAGCCAGGCCAACAGGCGACCATTTTTGTCCCCATACTCGAAAACCCGCTGTTGGGAATAAAACAAAGCTTTTTTAGTATTATCTACCCGAAGAAGGGATAGCTGCCTCAGGGTTCCCCGCCAGGCCCGATACCCATCCGGGGTCGGGGAGGACACGTAGTCCGCCTCCAAGCCGGATGCCTCAACCTCCAGAAACTCGAGTGACCGGGACGCCTCTCTCTGCAGTATTGCTATTCTGGAGATGTACGCACCCCTAACCCATGCCTTAAACGCATCCCACCTTACTCCCGGTGAACTACTATCTCCATTCGTGGCCCAATACGAGCACAGGGATTCCGTAATCGGTTCCTGTAACCTATCATCCGTGGCCCAGAACCTAGACAGACGCCACAAGCTAGAGCCAGAGCGGGACGAGATAGAGAGGGTCAGGCTGAGAGGGGCATGATCCGACACACCCCTTGGGAGTATACTCGCATCCGTCACCCAGCGAAGGGCGGCGTCGGAAGCATAGGCCAGGTCAATACGCGACAGGGATTTGCACGCGGCAGAATGGCACGTAAACTCCCTGACGGTCGGGTGTAGGTAACGCCACACATCCACCAAGGCAAATGTGGACGCCCATTGGGAAAGCAACGAGGCACCTCCTGCCCCTCCCCCCCGCAACCTGTCCATTTCAGGGCACGGAGTCATGTTAAAGTCACCCAACAAAAATACCTCAGGGGTATCAAGCCCCAAGATCAAAGGCATAATGTTATTGAGCATTGCGACAGAAGCCGGGGGAGGTAGGTACAATCCCACTATAACCACATCCTTTTCATATATACTAGCATGCAGTATAACATATTTCCCATCTGGGTCCGTACGCACCTCCAGTATCCGGAAAGGCAACGATCTGCGAATCAGAATACTGACTCCCCTGGAGTAGTTGGAGTAGGTGGCATGGTAATGCGCACCCACCCAGGGTCGCCGGAGACAGTTGAGTCTAGAACCCTGGAGGTGCGTCTCTTGCAGAATGCAAACATGGGGGCTATACTTGCGAAGAAACTTGAAAACCAGGGAACGCTTTACTGCTGAGTTCAGGCCACGGACATTCCATGAAATCACAGTAATTTGCGACATAGGAGGCTATAAAAACATAGTAAAAGCATGAATGCAGATAGCGCAGACATTATAGCATGCGATAAGCACAGCAGTTCCCCTGGACCCTCAGCATACATATGATCATAAAGCACTAAATCAAACAGACAAACAAAAAAGTGTAAAACAGAATACAGCACCGCTCCCATCCCTCCCCAACCAACATGGAGCATCCAATCCCACCCCCCTCCCCGCCACCCCATCCCAATCATGGAGAGCATGAATCCCAGAACAACCAGTCAGTAAAGGTTAACCTAGAGGGACGCGAGCCAGATGGATTGGCCCGTGTATAGAAGCACCTTCAGAACAGTGGAGATGCCGGCAGCCAGTAAGCACACAAGTGTACCCATAACAGCATATGTTCCTCTGAGCCATTGAAGTATTGACCAAGATAAGAAAAAAAAAAAAAAAAAGGAACATAAAGATGGCATTTGAAAAAAGGAGAATGTTTTTCAAAGTCAACACAGGAACAAATAATCAGTAGAGGTCCAGGAGATAAGCGTCCCAACGGGGAGGCCAGTACATCCATGCGCTACTTCAAACACCTGCAAGCAGGGGCACGTACTTAAACTTGTTGCGACTAGATTAAGGATTGGCACAACGGTGCCAAGGGCAAGGAGGGCGACCCCCCCCCCATCGCACCATATACGAGACAAAAACCGGGGGGGCCCCCTAAGCAGAAGAAACTGCAAGGATCCAGAAGGCGGCTTAGAAGCACAGAGCACCTCATCATCAGCGGTGGGGTGGCAGGGTATCTATCCACGCCGAGGCCTCTCGCGGGGAGGTAAAAAACCGAACGGTCTCTCCATCCTGGACCCGGAGCCGAGCAGGGAAAAGGACACTGTACCGGATGTTGCGAGCACGCAGTGCTGCCTTCACATGATCAAAAGATTTTCGGAGTTTCTGCGTCTCAATGGAGTAATCCGGGAAAATCAACAGCTTGCCATTTTGATAGCGGATTTCTCCCTGGGCTCTGGCGGCGCGGAGCACCTCATCCCTGTCCCTAAAGTTGAGGAGCCTAAGGATGAGAGTCCGTGGAGGAGCCCCTTGGGGCCCGGGCCTGGGCGGGACTCGGTGCGCTCTCTCAACTGTGAAGTAGGGGGAGAAGTGAGCGTCAGGCAGCAGGGAACGTAGCAGATCCTCCACAAACACCGCAGGATTCGCGCCCTCCACCCCCTCCGCCAGCCCCACTACACGGAGATTGTTCCTCCTATTGCGGCTCTCCGCGTCGTCTGCTTTGTACTCCAGGGCTTTCAACTTGCTCTGCAGTGTGCGGATAGCAGAAGAGTGTTCAGTAACCTCATCCTCAGTGTTGCTTATCCGCTGTTCCACCTCAGTCACACGGGACCTGATTTTGTCCACATCCTGCCTCATGATGCCCATATCCAACTGCACTGCCTCAATTTTCGATGTCAGTGTAGACTGGCAAAGGGCGATCGCCGACATTATGTCAGCCACATAGCTCGGGTGAGGAGAGGCGTCTGGCTCCGGCAGCTCCGTCTGCGACGCCATGTTTGTCCCCCTTGCGGTCTCAGCCTGCACACGTGCGGGAGGTAGAGGGGATGGTATCTCCTCAGCCAGCGGGAAACGGAGCCTCTTACCCCTGCCAGCAGCCGTCCTGCCTGATCGGCGTCTCATCCGGATGATAGCCTACCCGGTTCGAATCCACAGAGAGCTCAGAAGAAGGATAAAAGGCTGGAGTGCCGGCAGAGCTCAGCGATATGCGGCCGCTCAGGTGGCCATCTTGGACACGCCCCCTAACAAATTTTAAAAGCGCGTTATAATGAAGGCCTATGGGGAAAAATTTGGAACTCTTGTCCTTTAGAAGCTCCAGCAACGAAAAGTAAAATGCGCATCACAAAACTGATCACATTGCCTGAAAGCAGACAAAAATACCTTCCATTTGATATATAAATTGTGTATGACAAGTAGATCTTGTGGGCGTGAGAGCAATTTGTTCCCCCTTTTTTATAGATAATCCGAGTTTTTTCAAAACTCACACTCTAAAGGTCACATGACTCACTCTAACAGGTCTCCATAGAAAGACTGTTAAATCGATAACATTTTCTGAAAAAATCACTAAACGTAAATTGCTTTTTCACAAAAACTATAAAAGATTTCAATCTGAAAAGTCATAGCCGGATAGCTGAATATTTTGTGACCGTGGTAAAGTTTGTTTGGTGTCTGTCAGTGAAAGTATGAAGGAGGAGATACATTTTGTACGGCATGAGATTTTAAGCGGTAGAAAGCATGTTCTCATTGACTTCAATGTTAAAAAAAAGCGACTAAAAGCTTAATATTTTAAAAAGTATAAATACTACATAAAAACTTGAAGAAGTCCCATCGTTAGCTGAATGAGATGAACATTTTAAAAGTTGAATGGTCTCAATCGCTGAAAGTATGGCGAAGTTACGCAGAGCCAAAAAACGTACGGAACTAGAAAATGCATTTTCTGAGGAAAATACGTGGGAATGCTGAATAGCTGAATTGCTAAGCCCGCACAAATGCCATTCACCATAACCACTATACTATCTTTAGGACATACAAGCAGTGTTCCTTCAGTACTTATAAAGCCTCTCTTTGATCGTTAAAGGTGTTGTAAATGTAAAATAATTTTCCCTAAATCGCTTCCTTTACCTTAGTGCAGTCCTCCTTTACTTACCTCATCCTTTGATTTTGCTTTAAAATGTCCTTATTTCTTCTGAGAAATCCTCACTTCCTGTTCTTCTGTCTGTAACTCCACACAGTAATGCGAGGCGTTTTCCCTGGTGTGGAGAAAGCCTCTTGATGGGGGAGAGAGTGAGCAGGATGCCCACTAACACACAGCTCCTTTCTCTATCTGCAAAGTAGAGAGTGTCCTGGTCGCCCCTCCCCCTCAAGAGGTTTTCTCCACAGCAGGTGTGTGAGGGGGAATATTGCACTGAGAGAGAATTACCATTACAAATGCCTTTAATTCACAGACCAAATGAGTTACAGAACCCTTCAAACAAACCTTAATAAATCCTCAACCGTACATGCGATCGATACAGCGACTTCACCGCTGTAAAGACAAGACCCTTGTGAACGCATCGATATGAAATTTATGTTGATAAACTTAAAAATGTGGCCATGTCAGCGATTTAGAAAAGAGTGTAATTGTGTGTCTTACTAACAAATTTTAAAAGCGCGTTATAATGAAGGCCTATGGGAAATTTTTTGGAACTCTTGTCCTTTAGAAGCTCCAGCAACGAAAAGTAAAATGCGCATCACAAAACTGATCACATTGCCTGAAAGCAGACAAAAATACCTTCCATTTGATATATAAATTGTGTATGACAAGTAGATCTTGTGGGCGTGAGAGCAATTTGTTCCCCCTTTTTTATAGATAATCTGAGTTTTTTCAAAACTCACACTGTAAAGGTCACATGACTCACTCTGAGCCATGTCCATAGGAAGACTGTTAAATCGATAACATTTTCTGAAAAAATCACTAAACGTAAATTGCTTTTTCACAAAAACTATAAAAGATTTCAATCTGAAAAGTCATAGCCGGATAGCTGAATATTTTGTGACCGTGGTAAAGTTTGTTTGGTGTCTGTTAGTGAAAGTATGAAGGAGGAGATACATTTTGAACGGCATGAGTTTTGAAGCAGGAAAAAGCATGTTCTCATTGACTTCAATGTTAAAAAAAAGCGACTAAAAGCTTAATATTTTAAAAAGTATAAATAGCACAAAAAAACTTGAAGAAGTCCCATCGTTAGCTAAATGAGATGAACATTTTAAAAGTTGAATGGTCTCAATCGCTGAAAGTATGGCGAAGTTACGCAGAGCCAAAAAACGTACGGAATAAAGGATAAAATTAAAATTAAAACTAGAATATGCATTTCCTGAGGAAAATACGTGGGAATGCTGAATAGCTGAATTGCTAAGCCCGCACAAATCCCATTCACCATAACCACTATATTATCTTTAGGACATACAAGCAGTGTTCCTTCAGTACTTCTAAAGCCTCTCTTTAATCATTAAAGGTGTTGTAAAGGTAAAATCATTTTCCCTAAATAACTTCCTTTACCTTTGTGCAGTCCTCCTTTACTTACCTCATCCTTTGATTTTGCTTTTAAATGTTGTGACGGTATGCGAGGTGAGATACTTGACCATAGATATATTTCACCACACATACGTTCTATTTTGAGAAGCTGAACCGGAATCCGGGCCGGGTTTTACGGCCTCTTGTGTTCCGGTCCGGATATTTGGGTCCACTGGAGTTCAATGTCAGGTGGACCTTAAAAACAACCAGGAATAGATCAGACGGGAGCTCTCTGGTTTTGGGACACTGAGGAGGGAACCTGAGTGTGAGGAGCTCTCTAAAGACATTGCAAGAAAAAGGTTTGCGTTGTTGTTTATTTTGTGGGTGGTGGAGACCAGCCCCACACTGTATAGATAGGAGACCCTATCGAAGTTAAGACCAATGTAAGGAGCATTCTTCCCACTGAACACCAATGTAAGGGACATTCTTCCCACTGACCCCCAATGTAAGGGACATTCTTCCCACTGACCACCAATGTAAGGGACATTCTTCCCACTAACCACCAATGTAAGGGACATTCTTCCCACTGACCACCAATGTAAGGGACATTCTTCCCACTGACCACCAATGTAAGGGACATTCTTCCCACTGACCCCCAATGTAAGGGACATTCTTCCCACTGACCCCCAATGTAAGGGACATTCTTCCCACTGAATACCAATGTAAGGGACATTCTTTCCACTGACCACCAATGTAAGGAACATCCGTCCCACTGACCACCAATGTTAGGAGTATTCGTCCCACTGACCACCAATGTAAGGGACATTCTTCCCACTAATCACTAATGTAAGGGACATTCTTCTCACTGACCACCAATGTAAGGGACATTCTTCCCACTGACCACCAATGTAAAGGGACATTCTTCCCACTGACCACCAATGTAAGGGACATTCTTCCCACTGACCACCAATGTAAGGGACATTCTTCCCACTGACCACCAATGTAAGGGACATTCTTCCCACTGACCACCAATGTAAGGGACATTCTTCTCACTGATCACCAATGCAAGGGACATTCTTCTCACTGACCACATATGTAAGGGACATTCTTCTCACTGATCACCAATGTAAGGGACATTCTTCCCACAGATCACCAATGTAAGGGACATTCTTCCCACTGACCACCAATGTAAGGGACATTCATCCCACTGACCACCAATGTAAGGGACATTCTTCCCACTGACCACCAATGTAAGGGACATTCTTCCCACTGACCACCAATGTAAGGGACATTCTTCCCACTGACCACCAATGTAAGAAACATCCGTCCCACTGACCACCAATGTTAGGAGTATTCGTCCCACTGACCACCAATGTAAGGGAGATTCTTCTCACTGACCACCAATGTAAGGGAGATTCTTCCCACTGACCACCAATGTAAGGAACATTCTTCCCACTGACCACCAATGTAAGGGAAATTCTTCTCACTGACCACCAATGTAAGGGACTTTCTTCCCACTGATTATGTGTTTCATATTTTTTTTTTTTACTTTTTTTAGTCCTTTAAAGTAGTTACTGAGGTAGAATAGAATATGGACTGAGAGAAGTTTAATAGATCCAGAAGGAAGGCTGAGGAGAATCCAAAGGCGAGTCCAGACCTGACCTTATATGACTGCCCAGTGACAGGAGAGGTGGTGTGGAGAAAGCCTCTTGAGGGGGGAGGGGGGTGAGCAGGACGCCCACTAACACACAGCTCCTTTCTCTTATCTGCAAGTAGAGAGTGTCCTGGTCGCCCCTCCCCCCTCAAGAGGTTTTCTCCCCTCCCCCCTCAAGATGTTTTCTCCCCTCCCCCAGGTGTGTGAGGGGGATAATTGCACTGAGGTGAAGGAAGCTATTTAGGGAAAGAATTACCATGACAAACACCTGTATTCACAGACCAAATGAGTTACCTAACCCCTTCAAACAAACCTTAATAAATCCACAACCGTACATGCGATCGATACAGCGACTTCACCGTATAAAAGACAAGACCCTTGTGAACGCATCGATATGAAATTTATGTTGATAAACTTAAAAATGTGGCCATGTCAGCGATTTAGAAAAGAGTGTAATTGTGTGTCTTACTAACAAATTTTAAAAGCGCGTTATAATGAAGGCCTATGGGAGAAATATTGGAACTCTTGTCCTTTAGAAGCTCCAGCAACGAAAAGTAAAATGCGCATCACAAAACTGATCACATTGCCTGAAAGCAGACAAAAATACCTTCCATTTGATATATAAATTGTGTATGACAAGTAGATCTTGTGGGCGTGAGAGCAATTTGTTCCCCCTTTTTTATAGATAATCCGAGGTTTTTCAAAACTCACACTCTAAAGGTCACATGACTCACTCTGAGCCATGTCCATAGGAAGACTGTTTAATCGATAAAATTTTCTGAAAAAATCACTAAACGTAAATTGCTTTTTCACAAAAACTATAAAAGATTTCAATCTGAAAATTCATAGCCGGATAGCTGAATATTTTGTGACCGTGGTAAAGTTTGTTTGGTGTCTGTCAGTGAAAGTATGAAGGAGGAGATACATTTTGAATCACGTACGTTTTTAAGCAGGAATAAGCATGTTAAAAAAAAGCGACTAAAAGCTTAATATTTTAAAAAGTATAAATAGCACAAAAAAACTTGAAGAAGTCCCATCGTTAGCTAAATGAGATGAACATTTTAAAAGTTGAATGGTCTCAATCGCTGAAAGTATGGCGAAGTTACACAGAGCCAAAAAACGTACGGAATAAAATTAAGAATAATAAAAAACGAATAACAATACTGGGAATGCTTATTAAAGCATTCCCACTAATTAAGAATAATAAAAAACGAATAACAATACTGGGAATGCTTATTAAAGCATTCCCACTAATAAAGGATAAAACTAGAAAATGCATTTCCTGAGGAAAATACGTGGGAATGCTGAATAGCTGAATTGCTAAGCCCGCACAAATCCCATTCACCATAACCACTATACTATCTTTAGGACATACAAGCAGTGTTCCTTCAGAACTTATAAAGCCTCTCTTTAATCATTAAAGGTGTTGTAAAGGTAAAATCATTTCCCTAAATAACTTCCTTTACCTTAGTGCAGTCCTCCTTTACTTTCCTCATCCTTTGATTTTGCTTTTAAATGTCCTTATTTCTTCTGAGAAATCCTCACTTCCTGTTCTTCTGTCTGTAACTCCACACAGTAGTGCAAGGCTTTTTCCCTGGTGTGGAGAAAGCCTCTTGAGGGGGGAGGGGGTGAGCAGGATGCCCACTAACACACAGCTCCTTTCTCTATCTGCAAAGTACAGAGCGTCTTGACTTCCTGGTCGCCCCTCCCCCCTCAAGAGGTTTTCTCCCCTCCCCAGGTGTGTGAGGGGGATAATTGCACTGAGGTAAAGGAAGCTATTTAAGGAAAGAATTACTATTACAAACGCTTTTTATCTACACACAAAATAAGTGAAATAACCCTTCAAACAAACCTTAATAAATCCACAACCGTACATGCGATCGATACAGCGACTTCACCGTATAAAAGACAAGACTCTTGTGAACGCATCGATATGAAATTTATGTTGATAAACTTAAAAATGTGGCCATGTCAGCGATTTAGAAAAGAGTGTAATTGTGTGTCTTACTAACAAATTTTAAAAGCGCGTTATAATGAAGGCCTATGGGAGAAATATTGGAACTCTTGTCCTTTAGAAGCTCCAGCAACGAAAAGTAAAAAGCGCATCACAAAACTGATCACATTGCCTGAAAGCAGACAAAAATACCTTCCATTTGATATATAAATTGTGTATGAGAAGTAGATCTTGTGGGCGTGAGAGCAATTTGTTACCCCTTTTTTATAGATAATCCGAGTTTTTTCAAAACTCACACTCTAAAGGTCACATGACTCACTCTAGCAGCTTTCCATAGACAAGCAGTGTAATCGATAACATTTTCTGCAAAAAATCACTAAACGTAAATTGCTTTTTCACAAAAACTATAAAAGATTTCAATCTGAAAAGTCATAGCCGGATAGCTGAATATTTTGTGACCGTGGTAAAGTTTGTTTGGTGTCTGTCAGTGAAAGTATGAAGGAGGAGATACATTTTGTACGGCATGAGATTTTAAGCGGTGGAAAGCATGTTCTCATTGACTTCAATGTTAAAAAAAAGCGACTAAAAGCTTAATATTTTAAAAAGTATTAATACTACATAAAAACTTGAAGAAGTCCCATCGTTAGCTGAATGAGATGAACATTTTAAAAGTTGAATGGTCTCAATCGCTGAAAGTATGGCGAAGTTACGCAGAGCCAAAAAACGTACGGAATAAAGTATAACATTAAAACTAGAAAATGCATTTCCTGAGGAAAATACGTGGGAATGCTGAATAGCTGAATTGCTAAGCCCGCACAAATCCCATTCACCATAACCGCTATACTATCTTTAGGACATACAAGCAGTGTTCCTTCAGTACTTATAAAGCCTCTCTTTAATCATTAAAGGTGTTGTAAAGGTAAAATCATTTTCCCTAAATAACTTCCTTTACCTTAGTGCAGTCCTCCTTTACTTACCTCATCCTTTGATTTTGATTTTAAATGTCCTTATTTCTTCTGAGAAATCCTCACTTCCTGTTCTCCTGTCTGTAACTCCACACAGTAGTGCAAGGCTTTTTCCCTGGTGTGGAGAAAGCCTCTTGAGGGGGGAGGGGGTGAGCAGGACGCCCAATAACACACAGCTCCTTTCTCTATCTGCAAAGTACAGAGCGTCCTGACTTCCTGGTCGCCCCTCCCACCTCAAGAGGTTTTCTCCCCTCCCCAGGTGTGTGAGGGGGATAATTGCACTGAGGTAAAGGAAGCTATTTAGGGAAAGAATTACCATTACAAACACTTTTTATCTACTCACAAAATAAGTGAAATAACCCTTCAAACAAACCTTAATAAATCCACAACCGTACATGCAATCGATACAGCGACTTCACCGTATAAAAGACAAGACTCTTGTGAACGCATCGATATGAAATTTATGTTGATAAACTTAAAAATGTGGCCATGTCAGCGATTTAGAAAAGAGTGTAATTGTGTGTCTTACTAACAAATTTTAAAAGCGCGTTATAATGAAGGCCTATGGGAGAAATATTGGAACTCTTTTCCTTTAGAAGCTCCAGCAACGAAAAGTAAAAAGCGCATCACAAAACTGATCACATTGCCTGAAAGCAGACAAAAATACCTTCCATTTGATATATAAATTGTGTATGACAAGTAGATCTTGTGGGCGTGAGAGCAATTTGTTCCCCCTTTTTTATAGATAATCCAAGTTTTTTCAAAACTCACACTCTAAAGGTCACATGACTCACTCTAGCAGGTCTCCATAGAAAGACTGTTAAATCGATAACATTTTCTGAAAAAATCACTAAACGTAAATTGCTTTTTCACAAAAACTATAAAAGATTTCAATCTGAAAAGTCATAGCCGGATAGCTGAATATTTTGTGACCGTGGTAAAGTTTGTTTGGTGTCTGTCAGTAAAAGTATGAAGGAGGAGATACATTTTGTACGGCATGAGTTTTGAAGCAGGAAAAAGCATGTTCTCATTGACTTCAATGTTAAAAAAAGCGACTAAAAGCTTAATATTTTAAAAAGTATAAATAGCACAAAAAAACTTGAAGAAGTCCCATCGTTAGCTAAATGAGATGAACATTTTAAAAGTTGAATGGTCTCAATCGCTGAAAGTATGGCGAAGTTACGCAGAGCCAAAAAACATACGGAATAAAGGATAAAATAAAAACTAGAAAATGCATTTCCTGAGGAAAATACGTGGGAATGCTGAATAGCTGAATTGCTAAACCCGCACAAATCCCATTCACCATAACCGCTATACTATCTTTAGGACATACAAACAGTGTTCCTTCAGTACTTATAAAGCCTCTCTTTAATCATTAAAGGTGTTGTAAAGGTCCCTGTACAGAGCTCCGTAGGCCCTGTGAACATTCTGCGGCCATCCGCCTTAAATTGAGACCCTAAACCTACACCATTCAGCCTTACCTGCACCAGGACACCCCCTGCTTCAAATACGGCCGAAATCGCAGAGTTTTGCCGTCCCCCGTGAGGTGCTCGGGGACTCTGCTGGGATCCTGGCCCGTCGCCATCTTGTGGCCTAGGCTGTCTCCTCCACCCTCCACATCTGGGTGCTGGGAGCGGGGTAATCCACCCCCCCCGTGGACTGGACAGTACGGATCGTCATCGGGGATTGCGGAGGGTCCTCTGATACCCGGTTCTTCACCTTAGCTCAGCAGCCGGCCTGAGGCCTACGGAGCTCCTCGGCAAGGTACAGCTCCTCTCCTGTCCCTCCTCCTCACCCCTACCCACGGGTGGCCGACCTGCCACACTCTGCGGCTGTTGGGGCTTGCTTCCTGGCCGCGGGGGGGCCGACGGAGGTCCCGAACGGAGTCGTCGCCTTCCACGCGGTGACAGGCATAGGAAACACCGCGGCTCCGGCCTAGTTGCGGAGGCCGGCGGCCATCTTTGTATACCCAGCCTCCGAATCCTCACCCAGCTCTCCCCCCCCACCCTGATGCCTGTTTCAGGTCCCGGCTCGCCGCAGCACCATCACTAGGAGGGACAGAAGGCCTCTATACTCCTGGGAGCTTACGGCCCCCCCGCCCTGGAGGCATCTGCTATATTTCATTTTGACTGTGAAAATCTGCCTTTTCTCTTTACAACCTCCCCCTCAGACAGGTCTCTGTGCTCATCACCAGGAAGGAAGCCTCCTAATTTTTCCTTTGCCAGCTGCCTGATCCCCCAGTCCTACAACCCCCCTTCCACAAGGCCTCTCGCAGATCCTTAAAGGGCCATACACCCCCCCCATCTCGAGGCATCCAGATGCCCCTGTACTATGTAAAATAGAATGTTACATGCACGGATGGCAACAGTGATGAACATGTCTTAATTTTATACTAATCCCCGCTCCTCCTCTGCAAGATCCTGCTTCGCCTCTCAAACACAGCCACAGGATCGATATTAGCTGCCTCTGGACGCCTCTGAGCTCTACATGGGCAAGGTAGGATTTCAGAAGAATATATATCAAGGTTTTATCCTTCGCAACCTGCCCAAACCATGGAGCGTTTCCTATGTAGGTCGCAATCCCCTGCTCCGAATACCCCCGCAGAGCGGGCAGAAGCCGCTGGCTCCATGACCTCTGCGCAGGGCATTTTTCAACGGCGGGTAACTTGTCCCAACCAACGAGAGTCCTGCTGAAGTAATTACAGTAACAGTACTGGACCTGAAACTGCAGGCATTGTTGCAGGACCTGACACGCAACATAACTAAAGAAGTTGGAAAACTCGCTCAAGAGCTAAGGGGGAGATCGATCAGCTCGGAGAGCGCACGGCCACTTTGGAAGCTAAATTTGATGAGACTGTACAATATATGCATGCTCTGGAAGAGGAAAATGCCTATCTTAAGCACACAGTTTCCCAGATCCAACTCCAGCAAGAAGATTTGGAAAACAGAGAACGTCGTTTTCAACGTAAGGATCGAGGGGTCCTGAAAAACTGTCAATGATAGGGACCTAGGGCGTATACTTATTAGATCT